>JANVCG010097769.1:0-15033 GCA_025505365.1 Haliclystus inabai
TCTTATTACTTGATGTGTAAAGTGATCATGTAAAAGTAGAAATTTTAATAATTAATTAAAAATTTGGTTGGAATTTAGAATTGCTCATTGAAATTGTCAAATTGTCTGATAATCTGAATGACAATAATAGAGTACTGGAAGCATTTTTATCAAATTTATTGTTAACTTTGAATACTTAAAAGTCAAAATTGCTTTCGAAGGGTTTTGCGCACCCTGGAATCTAGTTGGTCAAAAATCCAATTTTCATTGAGATTTGTGATACAAGTTTAAATTGTGGCAGGATAACTTGGACGATAAAACTAAAAAATAGTATAAAATAGTTACTATTACTATCTGATTCAATTTCGCCAAAATTGTAGGTTTCTTTTATGATTGTTCACAACAACAAGAGTATATTGGTCCAAATATTTCACTGAAAATCATGAACAGAAGACTGAACCAATTTGATAATTAAGAGTACAGTAATTTGTTGTTTTATTATTACTATTGTTCCTATAAATAGCATGTTTAATGCATGGTTTAGTTTTAGACGTGAAATCCAGAAACATCAAGAACACAAAGCTTCAAATATCAATATTTTGATTGGTTTGTGTCATTGGTAAAACTTCAAAAGCTTTGGTTTATTCGGATTGAAAACAGGCTCAAATTTCACGAATGGCTTGGGAAAATTGATCTCTTGAATCCCCTGCAGACCAATTTCATCTGGCTTTGCTGCGTAAACATGAATATTTCCAATTTTTATCAATTTTAAACTTCCCTATGGGTATAAGAATTGTGCATGGCATGGTCTGGATAGTAAGCATGTCATTTTAATTATTCAATAACTGAAACTTAGGTCACCTCATTTACAATAGTAAGGAGTCAGAAAACTGAAACTGATAACAAACATGGGGGAGGAACAACATGAAAAGAATCATCATCTGCATCGCAAATGGTTCCTGCTGGATCACTTACAAAATAAAAGCTGTAGATTATGAAAGTTATCAACTTATAAGAGGTAGTTATTCGAGGAAGATTTAAGGCGCATTGTCATTGTGGGAGATTTCTATTTTGCTGCTAATTGATACCCAATTGTCAGTTATTGTCATGGAAAGTTTTTTTTTTTAATTTAAAAAGAAAATGGTACCACATTAAATAAAAAATCAAGGAAAAGTATATAGAAATTCAAGGCTATAAGATATCACAGTAAAATTAATACACAAGTATTTGAAAAAGAATATTTAATGTCATGAAGCAAAGTTGTTTTGAGAGAATTACGTCAGAACGCAAAAACAACTTGAAAAATTTATCAGTACATCGTAATAGTAGGCTACAAATCAACAAAATTTAAAACATCGAACATGTAAAGTCATGTCGTTTTAGTTAATCCTAAAGTCAATGTTTAAATTACAGCAAAAGAAAACAGTGAACGACTTGACTTTAGGTTGAAATTGAACCACTTAACACACAATGAACACGGTCGATAAAGTACATTGAAGTCGTGACCTGAATGTTTTCAGAAAGAACAGCTTGATGGTTGTAACGCGAAAACCCATTTATAGAAGGTCAATTTTTATATTTTATTGCTATTTAACACCAAAATTAAGAAGATTAGATAAATAGAGGGCTGTATGCTTTTGTTAATGCTAGATTTGACTGATTTGCGACCCCGCAGTGGGGGAACTACCCACACAATAATCAGATCTTCCTAAGTCCAAAATCAAGCAGAAGTCAAGTACTGACGACATTTCAATTTGAGTTAGCAAAACAACTTAAATCTGTTTCCAAAATAATCAGCATCAGTAAAAACACGTTCACGATTTGAATTACCCTTGCAATAACAAAGGCGGATAAAGAGTGAAAAAGTTAACTGAAATATTGGCTTGATCGAATAATTTCAGGGAGAGCCGGTAATGAAAACATGTCCGTTTCGAAAACAGATGAATGACGAATAATTTAGTGACACGGACGAGCCATCAGATCACGTAGTAAAATACAAAATAACATCAGCAGAAATGGAAAATATAATGACTATATCATCTGAAGGGAATTTAGAGCATTATTTGACCTTGATATTAATAAAAATAATGTTTTCATGACATCAAATGACCGTAGAACAGCGTGTTACAAGGGCTTCCAAAGTCGTGAGTAGTTTCATCGATTGCGTTGAAATGCATACGCAGAAGGAACAAAAATTATGATCAAAACATACACCAATATACATAACATAAGCTTAAATACCTGTTACAAGATAATTCACAGATAAATGTAGTAATATAACTGCGAAGATCTTCGCAAATTCCATCTTTATTTTCGTAATATCATCTCAGCTTGTTTGGGAAGCCAAACTATTGCTTGACTGAATGCTCAAAAGGTCACGTGACCTGATGCTCGAACTGAGACCTTCTCCTTACAGTCCGAAGCGCTGTGACGTTTGTTACGAACAGTGACGCCGCATAGCAGTAATACATGCCTAAATAGGGTTTGACAACGTTTTCAAAAATCTACTGATGCTATCGTTATCAACATCAGCCTGTAAAAGATAGTGTTTTATCTTGGAAGTTATTTAATGATTACCATAAAATAGCCAAAAATGATACTCTCAAAATAAAAAATAGTTATCTCCGTACTAAAAAGCCTGATTCCTGATTAAACAACTTGATTAACAAATTAGGTGCGAATATTGGTTAGTCTATAGCAAAATCAGCTAATCCCAATTCTCCAGAGCTTGCTTAATTCTGCATATCCAGTCCCATTGAAGCCCCCAGCTATAGTTATTACTTATTAGATGTAGTTCAAACTGTGTATCATCTTCACAGAGCTAATGAATGACACATGTTCTGCCGGGTGTTCTGCAATCAGCGATTAACGTCTAGAATGGTGAGAACTGTGGCAGATGCGCACTTTAATTGATTTGAGCTATTACGTCATTGATTGCCAAAATACATTAGTTAAATCTCATATTAACTGTTGACCTCTTCATTATCGTTCTTTAGATGAGGGTCACATAGGTGTAAGAGGCAGGGCATATATGGACGACTAAAGCCGGCCAAACAATAGTGGAGATTGTTCTCGAAAGGACGCTATATAAATACTCAATCATTATTTTCATTATTTTTAAGAGATGTCGTACTTCGTCGAACATACATCTTTTGCTTGCAGGGGAGTGCATTCACTCCCAAAATACGTCGTCGGAGTGCTTTTTTTGCTCATTTTGAGATAAATTAAATCTTAATTTCTTACTGTTTACCTGGCATTTTTTCAGGCAGTTTGGTGTATAGAGTAAAGTGTGCATCTGTCCTTACGATAAGGGTAGCCGAGCAAGGGTAATCTGGCAGATTTACTCATTTTGAAACGAAAATTGATGCGTCGTAATGGCTAATTGGCAATCCAACAAAAGAGGAAAATCATTACATTGACCTGCATTGACTATAAGCACGTTTCGTGTGTTGAATGTCAAGATATCACTATGTGCTTAAATTCTATTTGATTTACCAACGTTTCGAGTGATGAATTAGGCAGATGATTATTGTACATGCTGAGGAATCATGTCAGTTTAAAATATAGTCAGCAGTCAGCAATGTAAATGAAATTTTTTATTTTGTGTTAGAATTTAATTGTCCAAGTTGATTTGTATTGAATGATAAATATTTACTATAGTATTAATTAACACATGGTAATTAGGAATTGATTTCTACATCTAATGATATGCAACATCTAAAAAATGAGTTAACAGACTTGCCACTAAATTCGAACATTAATTTACGCAATATCTTTTACGAATTATTTACTTTCTACAAAACCAAAACTTGACATTTTGTCTTATTACTGTATATATAAGCCTTCTGTGCCTGAGGAATTAGTGTTGACAAAGAGAAATCTCTTGTCTGGCAGCTTATGTCAATGCACAAATATACAAATAAAGTGACAAGTGTCATCCATTCTGTAGTAAAAATTTGATTTTTTGTCAAATATTTTTCAAAAGGATAGTGTTGTGCGTATTAGTATTCCAAAGGGCATGACATTTTAGATTCTTACAAAAATTGATTACAACCCTGTCCAGTTTGAAGATAGTAAGTATCAGTCAATCATTGATTACAAGCTGAAATAAATTATCACTTATGAATTAAAGGTTTTCCACGTAAGGTTTAAATATAGTATATAGTATAGAATGGATTGGAGGCTCTTTAAGGAAGGTTTAAAACAACTAAGTGTAATTTAGTATCAACAAAGTCAATCGAGTTTGTGCTACATGGTCCCATTTCCCGTTTACGATTGTTGTTTCGTTGCCATGGTTATACATGGGTGTTGATCTTTTCAAGCAGTTTTACCTATGAAGATCGATCAGTACTGTTATCATAAAATATTAAGTTATAAGTATAACTCAAAAATGAGGCAAGGCCTTTCGTGTAACTCAGAGTTTCATGCTTTCGCAATCATCAGACGATTTGATTCAAATCGTCACAATCAATCAATCAATCGATTCAAATCGTCACAATCTTTTCACAATCATCAGACGGTCTGATGATTGCGAAAGCATGAAACTCTGAGTTACACGAAAGGCCTTGCCTCATTTTTGAGTTATACTTATACTCCGCTCTCCAGTTTACTGGATTGAGCACTCTTACTGTATTTGTTGTAAACCATACAATAATAATTATCATCCGTGATATTATTATTATTTATTATTATTATTCTCACTAAAATATTAAGTTATATATTTTTTGTTCATATAATAAATTTCACACTACTAATTGCATACCTTGCCGTTTATTCACTTGTTAAGAATTTCCTAGGGGCATAATCAGGTGAGGGCCTTGGGAAATGAGGGCGTGACAAATTAAAATTTAAAAGTTTCTTAAATTACATTCAAATAGCTGAAAGACGTAATTTCTTTTACGAAGGGTAAATCTTGAGATTGTGATACTTATAATTGTTCAACTTGAATAGGTTAAAATTACGCCCACATTAAAAAAAATGCTGGATTATTTATGTTTAGTAAGCTCCCTTGTACTAGCTTTGAATTATTAATTATACTGCGTTATTTTTGTTGAACATGTTTTTTTTCAAATCGAAAGTAATTATTTGCTAATTTGTAACCCGATAATTTGCCATACCAACATGCACTGAACAAACTTTTCATAAGTTGAAGAGATATAAACAGCTGCCCTTTGTCATCATGATAAATATCATGTGAATTCCACGCTACCATTATCAGTTAAGCCTACCTAAAAAAAGTATTCTGTATCATCTTTTGCACGTTTTCTTGTGTTTACTAATAAAAAATGTTTGCATCTTATCTTAGGATCTTAATAATTAAAAACTATTATTATGATATTGTGTATTGTTTTACTTCTAGAATTCAATGGAGACATTTATATTAATTCAATGATTATTAATACTTTGCTAGAATCTATCATCTTTAATTAGTTCATAAAGCAAAATGTACGAAGCTCAAATAATTTGATAACTGGCTTTCTTTGCAATAATTTAAATATATAGACGTATAAATGTATTAATCTTTGAATGAAACATGAACAAGAAGGAAATCACATTCTTGTAATGCTTAATTAAAGAAATTAGATTGATGCAAAGCGAGACCAATCTATGTACCTGATACAAGTATAGAACAGGGATATAACGTACAACAACAAATTAATGATTCTCATTTCAAGGCCATGCTTAGATCTGATCTCAATTATTCACATCATGTACAATATGAAACTGTCATTCGGTCATATGCTTTTAAACTTCGAATAAAAGTCAATGTCACTGAAAACAACCTTCACATCAGAGTGTTGGAAATTTTCCAGAAAAGTACTAGGGCCCAGTATCATCTACTTTCAACGTGGAATCATTGAAATGCAATGACGAAAATACTTTGTCTAGGAAATTGATATCATGCCCTCTGTTGAAATTCCAAGATAGTAATTGTGAACCACAGTTTTCCAATTCAAAAGGGAGTATCATCTAGTTTCAACGTGGAAACATTGAAATGAAATGACGAGAATACTTTGTCTAGGAAATTGATATCATGCCCTTTGTCGAAATTCCAAGATAGTAATTATGAACAACAGCTATCCAACTCAGAAAGGAGTGTGATGTCGTGTAAAACGATTTTATAGGTTTGAAACCAGGTATTGATAATTGCCGAAAACCTGATTATTTCTACGAGTTCCATGCACCGTGAAACATGTGCAAATTAACTACATTGTAACAAATTCTGTATGGTTTTTTTAGTATGATACCTGTCTCTTATTAATTTTACCCAAATTTACTTTATCGATTTGCACTATATTATAAAATGGAATCAATATAGAAATACTGCGTTTAAAAGCAGACATGTATTATAAGTAAATTATATACTGTCTTCGTCTGACCTCCACTCTATGAACTTTTTGACTGAAATGTTTTCCAACAGATTTCGATCGTTTGCTATGGTAAACCTGATTGTTAAGGTGCCAAAAAAGTTTAAAATTTCAAGGTCTTGGTACCGTACAAGGGGTATTTGTGCATAGATCCTGTAGAGAGGGAGGATTGTTTAAATATTGCGTCATTCCACGGGTATACGTGCTTTATGGATGACCTCTAAGTATCTTATCATTTCCTTGGTTGTTTCTTATTCACTTGAACTTTCGAATTCATTTTTAGCAACATCAGACACAGTATTGACAACGCCCTTTTCTGTAAATATACTAAATGTAAGTGAGATAATGGGATAGGATTACTTTCATTTTGCCTGTCACTTTTGGAAGCAATAGATAAAATGAAAAATAAGAAAAAAAAAGACACTCAAGTATGCTGTATTAGAAATCATGATTCCAAAAATGATATTCTTACTATTTAATAATTCTCTCTAGGGAATTTATTTACACTCAATGTAAATTAATTAGTAATGATACAATGTGCAATATGGTAACAGGAGAAATGTTGCAAAACTTCGAGCTTCATAACAAAGAATTTCCGAGAAATGCAAAACACTAACGGACGCCATACTGTAAAATTCTCTACGATTTCTATATTTGCCCGTTTCACTAGCGATACACACATAATTATAATTCAAATATCAAATACATAAAAATATATAATATATATAGAAACTTAGAAGATCTTAATCAGATTATCAAAACATAATCAGATTCAAATCGAACTTTGAGATTATGTTCTTCATGAGGATTAAAATCACTAGGTTTCTATCACAGAAAGAGAATTGACGCAACAATACATTACACATGAAATCAGGACCACTCTAAACCAGACTAAGATACTACGACAAACGAGCTATCTTCGTTAGAGACCACAAAGCAAGCCATCTCCGTCTCGAATTCGCCAGGGAACCAATGCGAAGCCACACGTTCAGTCAATTTTCAGATAGACATTAGCGATCCGAGATTTGGGGAGTTAAATAATAGCGTAAAATAGTCCATTTTGTTTACAGGTTGAAAGGCGTGAGAATGACTTCAAAACACCATTAAAATTAATTCTAGACCAAGAGCCGAAATACTACAGATATTTACTGTCCTCCAAAAGGTATGTTTTCTGTTAGATAGAAAACTCTCCTTTAATTGGACTATGAAGATCACGTGACTTTAAGATCCAAAGCCCAACTTGGTGGCTTGCTAACATAAGCATTGACATCAATTGATTGGCTATTCTCTGCACAATTGTCTAGTGTGAGTAGTTCTTCTTGTGTAATGTCATTGTAAGGTCGTTTGAGTAATGAAAGAACTTTCCAAGCCTGTAATCAAAGATAAGCATGATGTTATTATTCATTGGCAACGTACATAGTTATATGTTTTATGTTTGTACCATGGAAATAAATGGTGAGTTGAATTTTGATTTGGGAAATAAAAAAATCGGCAAAGTAATTATGCAGTGTAACTTCTGCATAAGAGCCAGCTGTGAGATTGATCACTATACAGATGTGACCTTTATTTATAGGCAACATTCAATAGCAGTTGCAATTTTGTAGCAGCATGATATGACCAGAATAGACAGGTAGCTACTCCATACTACTCTATGAGGTGACCTTTACTCACAGGTTTCACCGTACAAATTATGCAACACATGAACTTCTCGTGACGGGAGCACACAATCTTCTTGTTCGGAAAACAAATTTTTTATCACTCTATTTTTATCTGAGGAAATTCTATATCAAGAAGGTAACATAAGCGATAGAAAATGGGTTCAACCTTGATCTTCTCTGAAGTAAAATGTGAATTTATACCCATTGGAGGATACAGTCAGTACAGTCAGTACCTCAATAGTTATGGAGCAGCCACCTGTCTATAACGGTCACTTTTGAAATGTCTAAAATGGTACTGCTATTGAATCAGCCCTTTATATAAAGTCCACCTGCATATAATGGTCAGTTTATCTGCATTGCAAAGCTGGCCAATATATACTGGTTTCAATGTATACATGTTTTAAGAGATCCTCATAATTCTCTTTTGGAAGGTTGATTATCCTTTCAGTTATGGAAAACACTGATCACATAGAACAGTTGGAGGCCCTGAATATTTAAGAACAAATTAAAGAAGAAATATTTAACAGACTAGACTGTTTACCTCTGAATAATCTCCTTCTTCTGCGGCTGTGATGGCATTTTGAGCGATATAATTCCGTAGTATAAACCTAAAACAAACACGAGATCAAACAATCACCCTGTCGAATGATAAAACGGTTGAAAAAGAAAAGACTGTATCCAAAACAATATTTATCATTGTGATAATGCAGGCAGACATTTCATTCTGTTTACCCTTATATTAATTTGAAGAAATTCCATCTCCTTTAATTCACTTGGGAAAGACTATGACACCCGTGAAAATACGAGCATCTAATATCGTATCAGAAATATAGCAGGTACAGTTTTTAATCACTAATTCCTGCTTCTCACATCAATTTTCACATAAAGAAGCAGTTTTTACGCAACTGAAAAGCGGTGATCTTCAATTCCAGTTTTGTGGAACAAAATCAGATACAAGGAATACATCCCCTATAATTTGCATCCATCAACACGAGTTTTCACTTTGTAATTGGAATGCACAGTAAAACCTTTGCATAAAGGTCAGCTTCTAGAGCAGCTACGTGTCAACAATCATCACTTCATGTTCATTAAAGCGTTATCTTTTATAGAATGTAACCTGTAGGTAGATAGATATTACATCTCTACAGTGACCAACGTTCCTAAATCTCTAGCAGGCTGTTATACACAGGTTTCAATATATTAAGTCAGATGAGACACTAAAAGTAGAGTATTGAGCTAGTTCAGTTGTATATCACTACATTCCTTATAATACCTTGGATTAATGCTGTCCATATCTTTCTTTCTCATTCTTAAAAATGAGTCCTAAAAACATAGAGTATTGAAATTGGACAGAATAGCTCATCAAAACTACAATTGTTAACACATGACTAAATAATTGTGAGCATTATTTATTAGTATGCTTTTTACCATGATGACCACATATATCTGGTACAGTGAAACCTGTGTATAGAGGTCAACCCATGGAGAAGCTACCTGCGTATAATGGTCAATTTCTATAGTTACAAAGTATTTCAACAAATTTAACCTGATGTGCGATGGAACAAACAATAATGTCTCGTTTTATTCCCTAACTTATGTAAAAAAGTACAAGTCATTGTTCCTAGTAATAATGGTGCACTTCACGAGTGAGGAGTTCTGTTGTGGTACTGATACAGCTCTGATAAACTATACAAACCACTGAGTCGCCAGTTCCAAGGCTTTTGGTAGCATTCATCAACAAATCTCTGCAAAAGCAAAACGAAAACGATAAATACATTCTGAAGAATCAATATTGCGATGGACCACATCAATTTGCATATGCGCATGGCAAGTGAATTCAAGTATATGAAGTTTTAACTCATGAAGAATTCTAGAAGAGTGCTGGCAGTCTGTAGAATTCACAGTTTTAAAATTCCAAGACACTGAAGTATGGAAATTAGCCTTAAAATTGTGCTACATAATTGTGTTTCCATGTTAAGGTGGTCCAACTCGTTATTAATTGAACAATGGACATGGTTATCGTGGTTTGTGGAAGTCTGCACCCAAGTCAATTGATCTTTTGAATGATGAACATAATTCATAGTGTTGAACATTGAGAAGGACACGATTTGACGTTCAAATTGATAAAACATGAAAGCTATTGGGAGCAAAGTTCCTAACAAGTAAATGAATGAGCTTTTGTAACTAAATAGTAGTCAAAAGCGCACACAACATTAAACATCCATGGATAGAAATAGAGTTTCTCAATATCTATGACATTATCACAAGGCATTGTGTTTGCATACTTGTAAGATATCAACCATTCTTTCCATAACTTTATGTCATTTTCTCGCTTCTGTTCATTGGTTAAATCTCCAGTTGCCGTATTCAATTCCAACTCTCTTATTTGATTTTCTAATTGTTGAGTGCCACTGAGACCAAAATTAGCAGCCAGTCCAGGATTTGATCGTAATAACGAAAGTAAAAGCTTCAATTGACTGTAAAAAAGTAGCATTTTATGAAAATGAATTCTAATGACAAAGCGCTATTTACAAGCTATTGTATTGTACTTAATATTATATGTTTTAAATGTTGTTCCATTTCAATAGTTGACCAATTGATTGCTAAAAGATACGGCTATCAACTAGCATCCACATGCTGTGGTGAGAAACGTTAGTTTACGCTGCCGGTTATTGACACAATTGATTGGTCAAACATTATAGTTTCTACAAATTATAAGATCATGGAGCTAGAGTTTCACAAGATATTCATTCTAAATTTAATATTTTTGTTATAATACATACACTACTGGAGAAAAATCCGCGAAAACACATAGAGAAAATAGCGGGAAAAAAGAGAAAATTGATAGTACCATACCTTACATCAGCATTATGTGACGTTCTTTTTTTCTGTTCATCTTGAGTCTGACAGAAAGAGGCTAGCATTGCAGCTTCATCTCCTACGCAGCTATTTAAAAGAAGAAACCTCATGCAAATCAGATTACCTATACAGTCTGTAACAATTCGTAATAGTATCTTGTACTTCTGATACAAAATAGGGTTTTTAAATGCATTACCACAGCTTCATAGCTTTGTGTTACTTGCAATGTTTACTACTACAATAGTAGTTGAGTTACATAACATGGCATAGATTTTTTTCCTGTCAAAATGTTTTCAATTACCAGACAAATGCATCTTAACTGAGTTTTCCTGGTCAATAAGGCAACTGAGTAGTACTGCTGATGTCAATTTTGGCTGCTTGAGTATTACAGTGTGACACAGATATTTTGCATACACAGTGAAACCTGTGTATAAGGGTCATGCTACAGAGCAGCCACCAGTCTACAATGGCTGTTATGCTATGTTCCACTATGGTTTGCGGGGTTTTAATCAGTTGTTAAATTGATCTTGATCAAGGCTTGAGTCAGTTTCTAATTGATGTTGAGAGAAACTAAATTGAGGTTTCACAATCAATGTCTAAAACAAGCAATATTTGTCACAATTTCCATTGAAACCATGCGTTAAATTGTGAGCATTTTTTATATTTTGATTGTCTCATACATTACATATAAATTAGGTACATTTACGGCTAAACAGACTAGCGCTTACAAAAAACCTTTAGAAAAAACATCTAGAAACATTTACAAAATTTGGCTAAACTAATTAAGTTCAAATTACGTTTAAATACAGTTGAAGAAGATGAGCATTTGAAGTGAGAAAATTGAACATGCTATTACCTTCCTTCATCTCTATCTGATGGTAAGACAATTTTTGACAGATAACGGAAGCTGTTTGTGAAATCAGCACCTAAAATACAAGCGGAACATATTTCAAGGAAAAATATTGTCACACTTATACAAATACGTTTTTGGATATTTTAGATGGGAGATAACTATGGAATATTGTGCATAGTGAAGACACAATACCTCATTAGAAATTGCAAGCCATAGGTTAGTGACCTATCCTATATATAGTGATAATCATGCATGGCACCTGAAATGTAAACAGAATTCCTTGTGGCCAATAATGCTGGCTTATATATTGTATTGAAGAACTATCCGTAACAGCTTTTCACACTTTTCGCAATCAATGAAAACGCAAAATTTCAAACATGTTAACGTGGGAGTCTGAAAACAGCGTTCAATTAGCGTGTTTGAATTAGCTTAAATTCACATTTGAAAAGCTGAAAATAATTAAGAAAATACCCCCCTCCATACATATGTGATGCCATGATAGCTAACCCCAGTGATTTGTATAGTCCACCATTTAGTCTCTATAACTACATTATTTCCAATTAACTTATGAACCAATGACATTACCAGCTTAACTGAATGGAAAATGCAGGATAGTTCAAATGAGCTCGGCTCTTTTCTTGAGAACGTTTGATTTGCGAGAAATATCATGCGTCTTCGAACAATTGGTATTTGATAAATATTAATAATACAAACATCCAGCAAGTCTATGATAATACTTTATCGTGAAAAAATCATTTGAGGTTACCTGTTTTCTCCATTGTCTCCAAAAAGCTGGTTATAAATTTTCTGTAAACAAACAAATTAGACTCAAGCCACTTTCCTGCTCAGTTGAATTAAAGCAAGATAAAATTGATACTCCCACTTATTACACCAAAAACGTGGTATATGAATGAGGTAAAAAACATATTAGATAGCTATGGAAATAAAAATCACTTGCATCAAAACGTGTGTATAAAGAGGTACTCTATAGAACAGCCACCTGTCTATAATGGTCACTTCATATTGTTGTCATACATATTAATTTCCATTGAATTGAGCACAAGTTTCACTGTATCAGATATCAAATCGGCTAGGAAGTGAGATGATATACTACAAGAGGAATAGTAATTAAGTTAATTGTATATCATTGGACTATTACCTATAATTCTGATTGAAGGGTTATTCCTTGTAAAACCTATGAGATCATCAAAAATTGATTACTCACGTTCTATCTTCTTTGGTAACAGATGAAGGTAGACCAAGCTATGGAAACAAACAAACAATAATACCCACATTTCAAAGCCAGTGTGTACATTCAGTGTAAAATCAAAACTTGATCCAATTTCATAATTATATAACCCTTCATTGAGTCTGCAGTTTACAAATAGTCACAACTGTTAGTCACACATAGTTTAATTGAATTTGTTAATAAGATGTAAAGCCTAAATGGTTCAATGTAATCATTAATTAAGCTTAACCTTGGCTCAAAATGTCTGCAATTAAACCCAGGTACAAATCTTACGTATCTATTAATACCTTCTGTTGCATTATCCTTTCATATTCATCATTGAATGTTTTGTCAAATCTAAAATAATTAAATGTTAATCTGTATTATTATACAGCAAGGTCTTCATTTTCAGTATATAAGTATTTCATTAATATCACAACCTGCTTACTCTGAAGAAATCTTGTTATGAAAGATTGAACCTGCTGGTATCAATATATCATATGAATAACAGTTGATAAATCAGAGCTAAGACAGTACAAGAAACAGTAAAACGACGTCATAGCATTTGTAAATAGATGGCTCCAAGTTTGATAAGAAAATATTACAGAGTGCCACATTTGGTCAATGCAAAGTAGTTGTTCAAATTTTCACCTTTAACAAGAAGGCCAATTTTAGGTTATCTATCCGGAAAGTACCCTGAATGGAAATTTTTATGGCACTAATGGTTTTCGCAACATTTCCAGCCACTTTATCAGTGTAATTATAATGAGCCAGATCTTCGAATTCAAATCTACATTTGAAAATCAAACTTGAGTGCATTTTTTACAGTTAATTGTTATCTTGCTAAGCATAAATACAGTAAAATTTTACCAGCAGTCACCCTAATAGAGAATCCACAATTCTAAAATGCTACTTCATATTGTTGCAAACATAAATTTTTGTTAAATTAACCTACATATTACTAATGTCAAGCTAAATAGACGCACCTATTATCAAGCACAACACCAAAATAAAATTACAGTAGGTGAGACCTGCTCAAGTGGAATTACCTACTTTGGTAAGAGCATGTTTTATTTATCTGTCTACAGTCTGACTTTGAAATCCTATAAACAATTTGTTGTTAAATCCTTGATGGAATATTCGGCAAAAGCAAAGAAAATTGTTTGGATTTCAATTTGCATTAAAAGGTTTCCCTCACACATATGGTGGAAATTCAATGTTTTCTTACTCTTGTTCCACAATTTCAGATGTTTTCTCTAGAGGAACTGCCAGTTTTATTGCCTCTGCTAGCTTTATGCAATTCCATTTGCAAACACTGGGTTGATTTTCATAAGAATATCTCCCTTGGTCATCTAAAATTGAGATAAAACTTAATAAAATCAGGAAGAGTTTTATGCAGAAACTATAGAGAAAAAGAGAGGTCTTCAATTGTATATCAGTTAATTAAGAAGGGGGTCCATGCAATCTTTTTCAGTTTTCATCTCACAATTCCTACACTTGCACTGCTGTCTGGCACTTGTTTTCACGAATGGTTTACAAAAGCTAAATTAAATTTCAGAATGTATCCAAATACTAATGCATGCTTGTAACCAGTACCTAGAGCCCTCTAGTACTCCCCTCAGATAGATATATTCTCATCAATTCTGGTTGAGAAAAATAATAGATGTGGTAACACTAGCACAACTAGTCGTTTGTAAATTGAATCAATAATTCTGCTAAGGAAAAGTAATTTGTTATTCAAGAGATTTAAAAGCTTAAATGGAAATCATCTTTTGATGGTACATTGATACTTGTGTATAACGGCCAGCTATGGGATTGGGTGATATTGGCCACAGTAGAAAGGTGACCTTTATACACAGGTTAGTTCAACAGAAATTGACATTTACAGCAATACAAAGTGACCATTATAGACAGGTGGCTAGTCTATAGAATGACATTTGCATACAGATTCCACTGTATAAGTATGGATGAATTGTTTTGTCTACTGCTATTAGATGTATCTGTGGTTTTGCCAGGGATGTTAGTAACGATTACAAAAGTAACGGCGTTACTAGTAATCGTTACTTTTTGAGTAACTTCTACTTGTAA
>JANVCG010097991.1:0-15021 GCA_025505365.1 Haliclystus inabai
AAACGTCATTACAAGAAACACTGAAAAGTAATCGATAATAATAATTGCAAACTTATTTTTCTTCCTGCCTTCACGTCCTGTCTGAAAAAAGTAATATTAGTTTGCAGTTTAACGTTTTGATTTACACTCCAGCTACGTGAAAATGATTTGACCTCTCTCTTCCCGTTTTGCGATTACATCCTTCCGCCGAACTTTTCCTACTGTTCAAACTCGTCATTCTAGACTAGATACCGCGTTGTCGTTTTTCTAGATAGTGGCCGTTTAATGTTCGTTTTTTCTAGATAGCGGCAGCCCAGTGGTCGTTCTTTCTAGATAGTGGCCGCCAAATGTTCGTTTTTTCTAGATAGCGGTCGGTTGATGTTCGTTTTTCTAGATAGCGGCTGTTTTTTTCTAGATAGAGGCTTTCTAGAAAGAGACTTTCTAGATAAAGACCGGCACCCACCAACTTTGAGACCCATACTCAAGTACAGGTCTGAAAAAAAGTCTGAAACATTGTTTTAAAAACGTGAGTTTCCTAGTTCGAAAAACACGGCTAATAATTCGTGCTCTGATCTCAGCCTTTCTCACAATATTGGATATGTGCACTCTAAAATTTAACGTTGGAGTGATTATTATTATTATATTATACAATATTTTACATTTTTAGATAGCCATTGTTAGTTGGTTTTTTGCTGCCCAGTTCTAATGCGATCTGAATCGGCACAAATTTGAAGAATCGGAAATATAATTTGCAATTATCATAGCGTATAGAATGATACTGCTATCTTTGACAATGTCAATAATATCATTTATAAATAAACTTTACATCGCCATGGTGATGATTGTCATGACAGCTTTTTTAAATCAATTCAACAGAATGGGTTAACACAAATGATAACAGAGCCAATACGTCTGAACAGCATCCTGGAACTTGTTACCACTTCTGCACCAGAACCAATTTTTAATATTGAAGTTGCAGAACCTTTTTTCACAACTTGCGATCACTATTCTATACAGTTTGAAATATCTTCCTCTTGTTAAGTCTAGTAGACCAACTACAATTCCTAATTTCAGAAAAGCTGATTACCCAGCTATCAACCAATTTTTGTCAACTCTTGATTGGCTTGCAGCTTTAATAGATTTTTCTGATGTACATCAATTCTGTTCAGCAGTTGAAAATGCATTAAGCTCTTGCATCTCGGCATTTGTTCCAAAAAGATTGTAAATAAGTGTAAAAATCAAACTCCTCGGCATATCCGTCGCCTTCTTTCTATCTACGAAGCGGCGTTTTTACAAAACCAACAAACCTAGACAAAGAAGGCAAATTGTATGACGAAGCTATCAAAGGGTATCTCACAAATTGTGAGGAAAAAGTTATAAATACTGTAGTGGTAACATAAGTAAATTTTATACATAAGTAAAACCAAAATCAAAATCAACTGTCAATGTACCCCCACTTATGGAGCTTGACGGTAGTATATGGCTGTTGATAACAAGGAGAAATGCGTACTTCTCAACAATTTCTTTTCTTCTGTTTTCACAAAAGATTGACTTGAGTGCTTTTTGAAAGGTCGTAAGTAAGCAGTTTACTTGGATGATGAAGTTTCATCCTTCAGAGGTCACAATTGTGAGGTCCCCAAAGGATCCATACTTGGTCCTCTATTATTTCTTGTTTAAATAAATGGCATCGTCAAAGTCATTGAAGGATGGACTGTGGTCAAATTTTTGCTGATGATACGGAGTTGTATTATCCTCGTTGCTCACAAGATAATTCAGATTTCTGCACCACCCTGGCAAAATTCTGCAAGTGGGCTGACACATGCAGGCAGCTGACAATATAGCATTGCGAAAGGTGTTTCAATTTCGTGCTGCTTCTTTTGGAAAGCATTTCAAGTTTGATCTACTTGCGCCATATAATTCAGTTAGCTGTTTGGAAATCCATAAAATTATTGGACAAGGGTAATTGATAGGTTAGAAAACTGAATCTTTCGATCTGATTGAATGGGTTGAATAAAAGAAAACTCAATTGTTCAAAATGAGATCCAGACAATTTTTAGTGAAACAACTTCCACAAAATCCTTGAAAACCAAGCTACATTTATAAAAAAACATGCTGAATGTGTGATAAATTGATTAATTTGGGCATTTTTAAGACGACATTTTGCAGTTGCAATAAGTATATTGTCATTGCTAGATGTTGCCCAATCAATTTACATAAGAAACACTTCTAATGAAAAAAGGGGGTCATCTCTAGGCAATTGGTAATTTCAGAATCCATTATTTTTCATAAACTATTTGAAAACGGTCAACAAAATCTCAGATTCTCCATATGACTCTATATCAATACCTAGCTTTTTAATGTGGAATAGTCTCTTTTTGGTGCACCCTCCTTTCAAATAATTCGTGTTCAAAGTTGCAATATACACAGTATATGGTTTGTCATTAGGTATTTTAGTGATTTTGAATTTATTGCCATGGTAGTACTTCACCATAATGAGATTGTAATGTAAAAAACAAAAACAAAAAGTCAATTTAATGATTTATAAATGGAAGCATTCATCATTTTGATTCAGATTCAAAATTGCTACATTTGCAAAGGGACCACGGTATTTATGTGGTATACAATGTCCAACTTTGGAAAGACAATTTACGAGGTTGAAAAACTTATATATTTAAAAAAATATAAACAATGAAAATAATTTACTAAATACAGTTAATTACTTGTCTGTTGTTATATGTACGCTCCATTACGCTTGCACAATCCTGAAGAATCTGCCTAGGATGTGTCATTGCTACTTAGTATTTTTATAGTTAGTTGCTTCGGGAGTTTGAGCACTCTGACATGACATGGTTGTCTTGCGCAATGTGTTGATTTTCACCACTTGCCAAGTTAAACCTGACCTAGCTGTAACGGCGAAGTCAGTCCTTAGGGTTCACTGGGAAGTACTGTACTACTACTGTACTGAGCAAGTACTTTTTGTTTGCAACTATATATATTTTTCTATGTCTCGACTAGATACCATCATGATACTGTGAAAACAACTTCTGATTACGCAATTATGTTGTCAAACCTTTAATGATCATTTACTATCATATTAAAAGTGTTGATCTAAGCAATCTATAGGCAAGATTTAATCAACAGGCTAGTTCCAGATCGATTAACGTGAATGATACTCACTGTTTACTTCATTACTATGACCTGTTGAAGAATCGCTATTGATAAGCAATGAAATCTTTTGACTATGAAAAAGTAAAAAAAGTTTGAAAAAGACTTGTTAGCAGGTTGTATTGTGTTCTAGCTAATTTAGCACACTTATTTTTTTGTAATCACGAACGCTGCCATTCGCACATAGAATTGTCCTTGACACGATGAAAGGGTTTTACGTAATTGATTATTCGATTAGGTCTTTAAATGGATTCATTTTCTTTCTAATATTGCCAACAGTCAAGACAACAAGTGATAATCTGAAAACTGGTGGAATATATTTCAAGATTGAAGAAGAAACATTGTTCACTGCATTACCTTTTAGAACAATTACCGAGACAACTAAGGCAAATTGTAACATGAGATTTGTGGCTGAGACTAGAGCTCTCTCAATGAATATTGTAGATGAAGATAATCTGCTGGATGCTGCTTGTGACTTCTTTGAAATGAAATCAAGTAAAGATATCGGAGGTGGTGCAATGCTGATCAAAAAACACGGTTCAACTTATTACGAGAAGGTAGAAAGTAAGTAAATGTCTTATTGATAGGTATTACATATATTAATTAGTTACCGAATAGATTTTAAAGAAGGGCGGGGGATTCATATCTGAATAACGAAATGATTTTGACGTTAAGTGTTTGAGGGCAGAAACCATCAACTTTTGTATATTAGAATTTAATAACATCAACGGAGATGTCAACATTTACTTTGCTTGTAAATGTTTACAAGAAGTGCAGATTTTGAAGGTTAGCTTTCAATGATTTCAAAAAATATTTCGATTATCTATTTTAGGATTTGAAGTATTTAGGATAAAATGTTATACAATTACGGATAATTGATTCATTGCAAAAAGATCTGAGATTACTGTGACGTGCATCCCCGTGCATCTCTACCATTTGAGTACATGCTATTTTTTGTCGAAACTGTTTAGGGTGAATATGAAGCGGTGTGTGTTAAGTATCAAATTTGCATACAAGCATTTTCAAAATCTCTCCCACACTTCCATAACTTTAATATTAATTATATTCAATCGAATGCTAACTTTTTTTCAAATTAGATTATCTCAAAGCAACCTCAAAAATGATTTCACTTGGTAGCCGAGACGATCGACCTGGAACTTTTACATTCCAATTACCGAATGGATGGTACAAAATTAAATTGCATCATCTTAGTGGTGGATTGATATGTTATACAGCACAGTACGTTCCAATGCCATTTGGATGTTACTACAACGGGCCAGATGCAAGTTTAATAACACTTGTAAAAGGTTTTGATGGTGAAGTCATTGTTGGCGTGGATGAATTCGATCAATTTGAAGGTGATGGAATAGCAACACGATATGTAGCAACTTCTAATTACTTTCATTTCACTCAAGGCGCCATCTACTCATTCTGGTATCGCGAAGATCTGTATAACTATGGTGAGAGTTCAAATTCAGGTGAAACATCTTTTGAGATGTTTGTACAACTAAGCGACTAGATGGATATTATTGATGAAACTGAGGCTGTTGCTGTTGTGTTTCACTCTTGACGACGAGGGAATATTGAAAGCGGATTGTAGTAGAACAGAAACGATTCGATCCTGTTATTTTATCTATCTTAATATCAAATGCAAAATAATGTTTTGTAGAAGCAAATCAGTGTCGTTCTATATTACTCCTTGTAAATCTTAGGTTAGCAATATACATTTTAAATGCAATCTATATATCAAAATAGAGCAGAAAAGCTTTCAACTATTACAATTTCGTTTAGATAACAGATGATAAGTGCATTTTGCTGTAGAGCAGCATATTATTAATTAAACTATTTACACCATGAATGTATTTCCTAATTGCAATGTAAAAGCAATTAGAGATCATCTATGTATACGCATTATACTATGAAGCTTTAAAAAGAATCGATTGTGTTCCGAATCTCTGCCTGATCGTTGATTGGTTGTCAATCATTTTCGTGTCAGTGTTCATAAAACAGAGCTTTGTGTTCTTGTTCTCGCAACAAAACGCAACAAAATAACAACAGCAAATGTGACGCAGCTTTGGGTTTGAGTTTATTCATAATTCATAGGCCGCTAAAGTTGCCAGAGTAAATGATAGTTAAACGAGTAATGAAAATATTGAATCTTCAAGAAACAAACAGACCTTTTATTGAATTGTAGGCATTTCTGTATCATTTGCTTAAATGTTTACTAACTGTTCCACATTATAAGCTCTGTGTATCTTCGCGTAGTTCGAAAAGAGAAGTGAACATCCAATCTCTGTTTTGTTGTGGATAGTTCTGATGTTGTGTTTGTTAAATGAATAATATTATGTTGAGTTCAGATCACTGAAAGACTTGCGTTTGGTCTTTCTCATAGCTTTAGTTCATTAAAATTCAAACTCGAGACAATGGTGTGTTGAGCGTGTTTATGTTGAAAATTTGCGCTCGTGCTAGCCTTCTTTGATGACGTCATTTCTGGAGAATTTGCAGGCAATCAAGATTTTTGGCACACTACTATCGGAATAAGCAGCGTATCTTTTTCATAAAACAAATAGAAAACGGTCTTCCGTATTATGCACTCTGATGTAAACAGTGGGTGCTATGAGACACTCAACGGCTGAAAGCGATCGCCTGTCGGCTCGTGAGTTTTTAAGCCTTTTTCATGTCTCATTACGCACCCAGCGTGTTTATATCAGAGTACATAAAACGGTGGACCGTTTTCTATTTGATAAATGGAACACCCCTGAAAATGTGTCCAGACTCTGTTTCATATTATACATGCTATATAAATTTGCTTTGTCAATTCTCAGGATTAGGTAGATCAGCCATCGTGGCATTAGAAGATATTTAAAATATTAATATTTAATAAACGATATTACAAAATATGATTTTCTTAAAATTATGAAACAATATTTCATTGCACCATATAAAATAAAAAAGAAGTGATATTGGGAGATATGAGCGAACAAAACCAATTAATAAACTTTCTCTAATCGTCAAACTCTTGGAATCATTTGCCTCATTAGATTGTCGTTCCCAAAAAGCACCAATATATCTCCCTCGGTTGTGCTGAAACATGACAATTCGGTAGATTCATAGTGCGTTCACTATGGAAAATTACGTAAGCGTATTCCTTCAAATCCAACTCATCGAATAGTGTAGAATAACAAATAGTCTTTGAATCTATTGTTCTAGATAATGGTACTCTCCAAAGACATTACTCCATACTTTTCCAGTTTCGTGAATATCAATCACAAATATAAAAAGAAATGCGTCCAATTTTATTGGTTGCAAAGAAAGGCTAGAGAAAAATTGACATGGATACGATTACCGCTTACAAATAACTGCAAGTTTAAGATTCAAACCACATAGTGAATAAAAACCTGTGCTCATCTATACTGCAAAGCAATCAATTCCCACTATAAAGTAGCCTACACATTGCATTACACTGTCGCATCATTTATCCAAATCTAAAACCTAATTCCAGTTATCTCTAACCCAATTGTTCTGCTGATCAAGCCCAAAATCTGGCTGGTGCTGAAGGGGAGAAAAAGTTGAGGGTATAGATGCTCCAAATCAATGGTCCTAAGGCATGCCTCCTAGTATTTTGGAAATTCGATGTAAATTATGGTATTATCAGCACCACTTATAAATTGAAAATAACAATTGGGGAAAGTAGTTTTAATACATTATTTTAATACAAAAAATTGCATCAGCTAGTTGACAGTCGAAAAAAGTCCCGAAAAAGGTGTAATGCAGCGAGGTCAAATCACAAGAATAGAGATTTTGTTTCAAAGCAATGCAAGTATCAGTTTCATGCAAAAAAAAATAAAAAAAGGAATACTAAGGCTAGGATAATGATGATTCAAAAGCACTATGATCAAGTTAGAATTAAAGAGTCTAAAATGACCAGCAGCCTTCGTATTGTTTTTGTTTATAAGCTATTTTCTTTCAATTTATCAAGCTAAGTAAACTACCATTATTCTGCAGTCGCTTCTGCTATATAAAACTTGAAACTATCATATCTCCTTCTCCGAGTCTGCACACGGGGTGCTTATCAGGGTGCTCAGATTCTGGAATGGAAAAAAATAGAGATATTTTATAAATGCTTCTAGATGTTATTTTTGAAGTTTTTTTTGTAAGCGCTAGCCCGTTTAGCCATAAATTTACCTAACTCATACGTAATGTATGAGACAATCAACAAAAAAGACTATGGGGACAACGGCAATTTCTCTATGACGATCTCAAAACTTTCTCAAGTGTCTCCCGGCAAAACAGATTCAAGGCACTAAACCTCATTTGCATGCGCATCCTCCCATGGAAAGCTCGATTCCAGTCTCCCATTCCATTCCCAGGATCAAAGTCCATTCGAAAAAGTTTGTGAACCAAAGCCACTTCACTAAGCAGAGAAACATACAGAATATTTATAAGAACAAATCAACTATCAATTTAGAATGGCTGCAAATAATTTGTTAAAAGTCAAATCTATGAATTCAAGACTCAGCACTCTCAGTGCACCCATTTGTGAGTATGATGGATGAAATGCATGCTTCTCACTTTCACATATCGCCAAGAGTCCTTGCCTCTCTTGCACTTTTCTGCTATAATTACTCATGCACAATAGATTCAGGCTATTGTTTGAACATTTAATATATTTACTTGCCTACAAATACCAAGCTTTTCATTCTTCGAAGATAGATCATTTTAATATGCAGGAGTAGCTCTTTGTTTTCATCTTCTTAGTAATGTTAGCGATAAAAACATAGTGGTTTGTAATAATTGCAAGATAATCCTATTTCATCATTAGGCAAGACATTATAACGAGAATTATTAACAAGTTTACTTAGTATTTATAGTGTTTTACTAATTTGAATAATAGTTTAATGAGTATGTAGATTATGGGATATCACAGTTTAAAGGAAATACGCTTCACAGAAAACAATAGAAATAATCAGATGGTAAAATAACATTGCAATAAAAAACATTGATGTTGTATCAATGTTGAATCAAAATAATGTACCAGCTCAACAAAAAGTAAGATTCAGATTTTGTGTAGCGCTCAACTTGTTATTTTTTTTGTAGATTGGAGGTGTATGAGTTCAAAAACAAGTAAAGCAAGAAGCTATTCTAATGGTTTGTATCCCACCATCAAATCTTATTATAAAGAAGGCTTTGGTTAGCAGTCCGGCAGCCGGACGCCTTCATCAAAATGATAGCCAGCCATCCGGCACTCAGTCTGTAGGCTACATGCGTTTGCGTTGTCAACTCTTAGATCGTTCATCGTCAAAACAATTTTTGAATCAAATTTATCAAACTTTCAACAGCCACATTAAATGTATCTTTCACAGAACTAGTAGTTGATAAGCTAACAAAAACTATTCCCAATAAAAACTATCTCTTTTAGGCATTATTGATGACATTGTATGCGTTCAAGGTTTTAAAATGGGTTAACAGAAGTGTTTCTGAGAGGAATCTACAAGGCTGGAACAGTTTCAGTTTCCTTCTCTCAATCAAACCACCTTATTTTCATATGAAACAATCGAGTCAGAATCAAATAAAAATTATACAATTGTTGGTGTTTATTCCGTTGCCTTCGTTTAGGGCAACGTTTTTCACCGAAGAAGTGAGCATTTGAAGTGATTGAATCAAGCACCGATCTTTGACTCAAAGCATTCTTTTGATCTTTTCCCACTATTCAGGGACTACTTCTCATCACAGTCAGTATATGTTTAGATTTAAATGCGATGGTAGAATTTAAAATAGGAAAATACTGATGAGAAGTAAAAGCCACGTCTCTCATACCTTTTCCACTGTTGTTGAAGCGTTTTATATCCCAGTTCAACATTTCATTAACGGAAGATTCATATTTAATTTGCAATAAGTTTCAAAAGAGGAAAACAAATCACCAACAAGGACAGAATGAAGCCTGACTCTCCCTCGCGATGAATTTTCTTGGTGTGACAAAACTTCAGGATTAAGCCACACGCATGCGCAGATTGGTAGCCTGCGTACCAGCCCCAACGTTTTTTTCTCAAACGAGAGGGTCTTTGCAACAACGCCTGGTTTCTGTCTGGTGGTTGCAGAGATCTCGGGACCTAATTTATGCTTATTTATGAAATTTTACATTGTTCTCTCTATGTGTGAAAATTTTTGATAGCTTGCTATTCCTTGTCGGTTCTACCTTCATGGCATTGACTATACGAACGTGTCTAGGATTTGTAACTGAAGCTGTTGTCTGTTGAAATATTATTCCTTTTCCAGGGCAGGTTGTTTTCTTCGAATGCAATTGCTGCGTGTTTAAAATATGTAATGAATTCAATATTGTGATTTGGCAATGTATTTCTTTTTCACCAAGATTTTTCAAGATATTAAAGTTCAATAGATTGGAAAGGCTGCTCCATAATCCACACTTAACTTTAAATTATTTTTACTGTAGTATTTCAAGCAAAATCTCAGTTGATATGCAAATGATACACTTAGATTTTTAATATCTCTCTGCTTTTTTATACAAGGTAGTGGAAAGAAAAACATTGTCCTCGTCGATGGAGTGCGTACACCTTTCTTAATGTCTGGCACATCGTAAGTTGAACCAAATTTATTTTGCTCAACTATTCAAATATGAGATGTTCCCATGATCATTTGCAATACTATATTAAATAACTATTAAATAACTATCATATTTGCTTATTACGTGATTGTCATCTCATTTCACTCAGATGGAAAACTCTGGTAATGAGTTTAGATAGGATGATTGTTCCCCATGGTAAGCTTAAATGGGGCCTTTGTTCCATAGTAAAGTCACTATCCAATAAAATGAATTCTGGGTGTCAAGATTGCTACCAAATTATCGCAGATTACGTAACATGATAGATGTATTGTTTTTATATGGTGATATGAGCATGTTTGTATATCATAGTAGATCCCACAATTGAAAGTCTTTTGACATATCCATGGACTTAACAAGCTGAAGTATAACCAATTAACGCTAGTTTTGGCTGTGGAGAATGTGTTGATATTAAATATTGCGCAACTTGCTCTGCTAGGATTGGTAGTGTTCTTCAAATTCTTATTTTACTGCTTTAGCTCTTGTTCCAAATGGTTGCAATAATTTGTTTTCATGGTTGACTGATTTGATTTTCTATGCAGTCAAACACAAATCTGGATAGTGAGTGACATTCATTCATGCAATAATACAATGACCCCACAGCGATGGAATTATTCTGTATTCTTTGCTTCATTCATACTTACATACTATTTACAAGACCATTGCCTACTAGGCTGCAATACAGATAATGAAAGGATATTTTCATGAGATATTTTACTGGCCTTTTACTTCCTTTAATGTTATGAAGAATATGATTTACCTCAATCTTCAAACATAACAGGCATTCTTAACTGGTTGAGGATGGGATACAGTTTATCCAGTTTTACATAGTCTCAACCCCGGATGTAGACCAGTTCCACTTGTCGCTTTGTTCACGCGGCACTCAATAGCAGGGACAAGTAAAATTTCTCTGCAAAAAGTGTGGCGCTCATACACAACTTTTTGTGTATCACCAATCACAGACTATTATACAATTTTCTAGTGCCCTGATTGGTCGAAGGTGATAACGTTTACACTCACCGCTAGTTTGTTTTTGATAAGAAAAACATCATTCACAGCGAAGAATAGCATTGTTAAAAAGGGATAAAAATGAAATATTGCACTAGTTTTAATGCTCTATTGATTATTATTGCTATCCAGATTGGATGCTTGGTACTATTTCGTTCAATGAGCTCAATTTTTGGTTAACAAGAGGCAGAATGAAGTGAATGTTCTGTTTGATTTGTGTGCGGAAGACGCGTCACAAAAACTTTTGAATTTGCCAATATTCTTGCAAAATATTGATGAAATAGTACTAATTTGGTTTACATGTTCAAGTTTGGATCGTTTAGCCTTGATTCACAGGACGTGCTGTATTGTGAAAACATTTTGCATGATTTTATCGCCACACTTTGAGGTGCAAAATTTTACTAGGCCCTATTATGAAATAAATAGGGCCTAGTGGAGCTAGTCTACCCCGGATACGATCTCTTCCATATTTCTGTTGACCAATCAAAAACATGTAATAAATCCTGAGCATCAGCTTAGGACTATTTCACACTGTTTCACATTGTTCTACATATTTGTCTACCCAAATATGGTCTGACTAATATGTTAACTACCTGTTTTAAAAATTTACTGCATTCAAAAACTCTGCCTTCAATCAGCTGTTCACGAATTCTAAAATGGCCTCAACGACGAAAAACATCTCTTTTGAACAAGTCAAGTTCTGGTACATCAAGTAGTTCAAAAAAGTCGAATATTTATACTTTTGATGATGTTGAAGATGCTTGTAGAGAGGTTCCAGAATTTTATTATAATTCTGATTCAGAAGATCCCCCTGAAGACGAGTCTGACAGCGATATTGACAAGGTGGATGGTTACTCATCTTTTGATGAGAATAATATTATTATTCCACCTGCTAGTTCCTCATTAAGGAAAGTAATTCAAAAAACAATATTGGCAAGAGTTTTGATAATAATTCTTCTGAATTGGACTCAGAGGACTAGTCACCGTCTTTTGTAGCAGAAAAATCAACTGGAAAAGTTAACTGGAAGTGTTGATGCCACTGATTTCATTGCTAGCTCAATCACTGACACAAGAAGATCCGTAAAAAATTGGCATTGTACCTTGATAAGATAGTGGTTACTTTGCTTATGTGATTTATAAAAACGTCACAATAAAAAGCCTAATCTATCACATCTACATTTGACGATGAATCTAAATGAGCTACTAATACAATATAACATCGACTATCTAAGACCGCTACCTCAAAAGAATGGCCGAAAATCTCCAGAAAGTAACTGACGACTATCTCACAAACAAAACACCTACTGGCTTGTTGAAATAAGAGCTAAACCTGGATTAAATGAAAAGTATGTAACACGCCAGCGTGTAGTTTGCAGGTCAAAATCATTTTGTCAATGATTACAAAAGTGGGATGAACAACCATGCCCTGAAAGTCATTTTGAGTTCTGTACGTCTAAGACAGCTTTGCATGTTAACTGTTTCAAGGCATACGACACTCTGAAAATTATATTTATCCTGTTCACACACCATGCAAGAGCTACCAGGAGTCGGACTATGGTTAATCGAATTAAAAATGTAAATGACCAAGTCATTGCGACTTAACATTGCATGAAACTGCTGAGAACATCGATAGAAAATAAATGCACTCACAATTCATCAATAAAAATATAATTTTATCATCACAATAGCATTATGCATACAATTTAATATGATAACAAACTATAATCAATAAGATATTTGTTGTTATTAGTAGAAATTTGAAATAAAGATATTCATACTAAAAATATTCAGCAAAAAATTGAAAACCACTTGATTATCAAATAGACGTCATTTCATCATAGAAATACTTCAAGGTTGATAATTAAAGCTTGAAATTTGCTATATCAACTTAGTCTATATTTATTTACGCTTTTGGTAAAAAAATTGGAAATAGGCTGCTAAAAATAGCTTAGTTAAAATGTTTCAAAATTCCCTAAAATTAATAGCGCAATCACTATTTTTTTAGAGTAAATATTATCTATTTTTTTTGATAATATTGGCACAAACGTCTTGCTCACATATAAATAAATTTAAAATTCTATTGACTATAACTCATTGTATGGCTGTTTTAGTAATATTATATAATATTAATATTATTAATTTTTTAGCAATATTCCCTAAAGAAAATGCTTTCCACAACAATCACAACAAAAATGGATGATGCAACAATTTAATCTAAACCTTCAAGTTTTCATTCCTAATTGAGGTCCGTTCACAGATACTACTTCCCACTCTGCAGATTTTGGATGTGAGAACAAATGGCAGACGCCATGGTAATAGCAAATTGTCTTCTTAATATCCTTTGATTTAACAAATCTTGGAATTTCCCTATTCAATGATTCAAAAGAACCTTAATGTTGTCATCTCTGAAAGCCACTTTAGTTTGAAGCCAATAATTCTTAATCCTTACTTGTCCATAACTTATTTATTACTTATTGAGCACAAGTTGCTCATGGACATAGTTTGCCTTTTTTGGGCATCAAAAACATATGTTGGATGAACTTTTAGATTCAAAATGAAACTTAACAGATTGCATACAGTTTTCAGGGAAGTTTTAAAAAATAAGAAGTTATTCTCTTTACTGAGTTGTTTTGCACAATTGAATGGCTGTGTTTCACATGTTTTCATGAAATTTAAAACCTTGATTGCATTTGAAGTAACTTTTGGTGGCAACTAACATTAATGGAGACAGGGGATTAGCGTTTGTTCTTACTTAGCCGCTGATGACCACAAAGTAAACAGACGCATCGCCATTGTCTGCGTCTTTTCCAGTGACGCTTTCGACAAAGTCATTTTCATCTTGCAATCAGTTTCTATTGTCTGCTTTGTCTGGTTCTAAATTATTTGTAACTTTGCAGATTGATTAAACTTGTTCTTCAATCATGAATCTCGCAATTTTAAACTTCAAATCCGTAACATCATCTCTAAGAATTTCTGCATTGCTCTCTAACAAAATAACTACTTCTTCAATAGTTGCACCACCACAATCATTGAAATAAACTTTCCGTCTGATCTTCTATCTGCGTGACAGTTTTTTCGAGCAGTTTCCACGTGTAATTTAACGTTTCACTATCAAGCTGTTGGCTAAATCCATCATCCAGCCTGAGCTCAAATTCAATTTTAACGACTTTGACTTCTTCAGATTTTTCTCACACTGAAGACCAGTTATTGTAAATAGTACAACCAATAAGCCAAAATACCACTGGCCCATTATTTCTAATCATATGCATGTGTTATGTTTTGTTTGAAACGGACAAAATCTTTGAGACAAAAGAGGTCTGAGACTTTAAGAGAGGCACTCAAACAAACAGGGACGCAAAAGATAATGAGCTGGGCACAACTATCTGGTATTGGTGCTGATAACTTCAACTCTAATCTGCCTATGTGATAGGTCATTATTAGACAGCTCTGGCTACGTTGGTTACAAATATACAATTCATTATGATATGTGATTTCTGATGTATTTTCGCGCTTTTGAAAATAACCACTACTCTTTCCTACCTTCATCTGAACTCATATTCAGAGTATTTCTATCCATGCAGATGATTGTTTTCTTTCTTTTATGTATGATGGTGGCTTTTGACATATTGGCATCTACCCAATTATTTTCTTCTATCTCCAAAGTGTTTGATGGCTTTGACCCTGCAACATTTGAAACATTGTTGAACTCATCAGATATGTGATGTAGTGTACATGTTATATTCTCTTACAATGCAACCATGGAAGCATTGATTTGATTTCCTTGCCTTCTATAATATGTGACCCTCTGTGGCAAAATCAACAATCAAGACAAATTTTTAAACTCCCATTGTGGGTTAGTTTTATCAATGTAGAGTCTTCTTCTAGCCCCTTATTGTCTAGATGTTGGAAAATTGCTTGGGTAATTAGTTAGAAAGCAGTGTAATGTAGTGTATGTAATACGTTAAAAGTGTGTTGGAACATAATTTATAATTCAACTTCAATTCAATTATAATTCAATTTTGCTCAATCATTGTAAATGATATTTCAACTAGTTTTTTATGATTTATTTTGTTTGCAGATACAAAAACTTGATGCCTCACGATCTGGGAAGGGAAGCTCTTATGTGAGTACTTGAAGTTACGCTCTGAATCATCTGTTTTCTTCTCTCAATCGTAAAGGCCGGGGAAAACGCTTGCGATTTTGACGCGATTTTGTCGAAAATGGCCAAATCGCGAGCGTTTAGCCACTTT
>JANVCG010098102.1:4096-15015 GCA_025505365.1 Haliclystus inabai
TAATCCAAATTACAAGTGCCAAGATATGTGGGATAATTTATGGGTTGAACTTGTTAGCTGATAAAACACAAATAATAATAATAATCATTCTGGAATTAGAACACATTGTACGCCCCTTCTGTAAACACTAGTACTAAGTAGGCTACCAATAGGGGAGGGGGAGGGTCCCATAGAGGAATTGTAATCAGGATTGAAATTGTAAACTCCAATGTTGCAATTTAATAGTTTTTTCATACTTGAATTAAAAATATTGTTTTATGTTTCATTTTTCTTGCTATTGTTTTGACATAAAACGTTTTCTGTTATCAAAGACTGTCATTTGAAAAATGAGATTTTATCCTTGCTGATATTTTTGAAGGTGGTTGGTTGTTTGTGTCTTGCTTGTAATCGTTTGTAGGTGTTTTATGGTTATAAAACCAATCACTTTGTTTGTGTGTTTATGCAAGTCTTAAAATGGTTAACATCAATTAGGGAGACGCAAAACTTTCCACATGGTAAAACAAGATCAGTAGATAGTAGGTATTGCACCTGAATTAACTTTTAGGAGTTAATTAGATAACATGGCTAATTTGTTGGAACAAGTTATTTTAGTTTGCAAATTATTTAAGATTTGATCCTCACTTGTAGAAGGTGCAGAAATCATTTTTTACGAATTCCAAGAAAATATTTTCAACTGCTATGCTGTTATCTACATTATTAAAGCATAAGTTTGTATTCTGATTCTATGTCATTGTTTCAAGCAGTTTCAGGTGCATAAATTTATAGATGGAAAATGCCACTTGCTGCCTGGAAGAACAAATTTTCCAAGAATTCCACCAAGCAGAAAGAAAGAAGTTTAGAAGAAAATCGTTGCGTAGAATTACTCTACCATGGAGATGAAGGTCGTTTTGGCACATTGTATCCTGCAGAAATTGTTTTTCCTGATGAAGCATGTGAAAACAGTATAAGTGAAAGATTTAAAGAAATTAGATGTACAAATGTAAAAGAAATTAGATTTCGTAAACATGAAATTGAAGAAAATATTATTGGATGTTTGAAATTTCCTAATTATTTTGGACGATTTTCTTCAGTGGCCAAGGTGGTTTTAGTAAATCATAAACTACTTATTGACGATCAAGGTTGTGCACTATTTACGCTGAAATCACTAGAAATTTTGAGACTGGTTAAATGCAATCTAAAGTCAATTCCAGATGAAATTTGTAAACTTGAAAATCTCAAAGAACTCAACATAGGTGTCAACTTGATCAAAGAGTTACCAGAAGGACTTTTCAATTTAAAGTTACTAACTGAACTCAGAATTAACAACAATGACTTGACAAACATTTCAGAGAAAATTAATCAGCTAGTAAATCTAAGAATATTATGGCTAAGTGAGAACAAATTGACATCATTCCCAGAAATATCAACAGAGATGAATTTGGAAATATTAGATTTGTCTTCTAACAAAATCAAAATGTTACCAAACTCAATAAGCAGGCTAAAATCATTAACAGAATTATATATTAACAATAATCAATTATCATCTCTGCCTGATGATATTGGTGAACTGAAACATTTGAAATTGTTTAATTTTATAAACAACATGATTACTTGTTTACCTGAAAGCTCTTTAAGGCTCATGTCATGTGGTTATTTCTTTTTTGGTAATAATCCACTACAAAGACCCCCACCAGAAATACTTTCTAAAGGGGTTGAAGGGGTCAAGGGATACTTCAATGCTCTTAAAAAGTTTAGCGGATACCATGCTGATAGATGTAAGATTATACTAATCGGAGAAACAATGGCGGGTAAGTGGCCTCTCTTCTATCTCATTAGAGACTTTTAATTTTGAGATATAGAATTTTGACTTGAGAAAATCAAATGCCACTATCTGTTTTGGCTTGCATCAAACAAACAAATTGGTGCAGAGCATACCCTCTACTTGTTTTTTTTTTCATGTTCTGCCAATGCTCTGCCAAACAGTGATATTGGTAGGCCTAGGCTATTGACTTTTGTTACAGTAATGATAATATAAGAATTTTGTCAATATAATTGTAAAAATATTTCCCTTACATAACTTGACATTGGACAATTTGATTTGCAAATTATTTTTCACTCCTTGACTTCTATGAAAAATGTTGCACCGATCAAGTTTTGGGAAATGAGAATAATGTTTGTTCGATGATCGATCAATGTTTTGTTCGTGAAAATTTTGTTGTTTGGTGCAAACCTGATTTCATTTCCTAACCTTATGATTTGATCTCTACCTTCTTGGTCTGTCTGTCTGGATCATTCGCTTATTAACATAGCTAATGCTCTGTTTGTTGGTTCAAACTTCAAAGTAGATTCATAGTCTTTTCTTTGCATATGTTCAGGGAAGACAAGTCTCTGCCAAGCACTGGTTGAATGCAAGGCTGGAAAGATGAATGATGCCTGTAGAACTGAAGGCATTGATCTTTATAAATGGAAAGTAAGACCTGAATTAGATGATCTTGAAGCGCTGGTTGTTGATTGCGCTGGCCAAAGAAAATATATGATAACACATTCTTTTTTCATTTCACAAGGTAAACACATCAATTACAAAAGGAATGTCTATCAAAAATGATTTAAAGAATTATAATTATCATTGGCAAGACCATGACAATTAAAACTTTTTTTTCTTTCAAGGTTGTCTTTTCCTCCTTGTTTTGGATTTGTATAATTATCAACCAAACGTAGATTGTTATCGAAAAAATGTCGGTAATTGGATCAATGTAATTCTTGCATATTCACCTGATGCAACTATTTTGATAGTACCAACACATTTGGATCTATTCAAACAAGATGAAAATGATATCATACATAAGCGGTGTGAGCATGTGCTTGAAAATGTTCGAAAAGATGATGAAAAAAGAGGGAAGGATTTGATAACAAGTCGCCTTGACGACTGTGAAACTGATATTCAGAATACCAGCCAATCAAGCTCTTTTGCAGGTCGCAAAAGTCATATCAGCACTTTTTTCCAACTAGGAGATCAGGTAAGTCTTGAGCTTGGATTGAATTTGTCTTTCTTTCCGTTGTACATATTTTCTACTATTCAAGATGTAAATTGGAAGCAAATTATTCTCATGCAATCCTCAAAAGTGAAAAGTAACAACTATCGAGCTTGATAATGGAGTCAAACTTGCATGGGAAAGTTTATAATTTAGTGACTTATAGTCTAGATTTTTTAAGATTCTGTCGATTTTGGTTTATACTTCATGACATGTATTTTACAATCAAGGCATCATGTGTCGTTTTATACATGTATCACAATCTTGATTTGATTTTCTTTTCAGTTGGTTCTACCTTCTAATTTATCTGAAATTAATTCAATCAAGATGATTCCAATCTCATCGTGTGGCAAACTTGCAGGTGTTCAAGATTTGAGACAAGAAATCATCAAGGTGCTTACTAATCCTGACATAATGCCTTTGGTAGGACGAGAAATACCATCAATTTACCCCAAATTAGAAGAATATTGTGTGAATCAAAGATCAATTACGCCTGTTATGAAATTAAATAAATTTGTTGCAACCGTTGGTGGTAAATTGGATATGAACAAAGAAATGATGATATCTGCTTTACATTATTTTGATACAATTGGTTCTGTGCTGTATTTCAGCTATGGTGAGAAGCTCAATCAGTTTGTGTTCCTGGATCCCAAATGGTTTATTAATGTTTTAAAAAAGCTTTTCAATCACAATACTGAGGGCAATTTAATTTTTAAAGACAAATACATTGACATGTACCATCTATCATTTGATGAATTTGAGCAGCTTAAAGAAGAGCTATTAGAGAGCGGGCGGCTAGCTGTTCAACTTTTAAGGTAATATTTTGTTGCAGGTTTGCATTAGGATCTCATGGGTTTTCTGCAAAGTGAAATCATAAGCCGCCCTTTTACACAGTTTTACACAGTTATTAAATTGCAGCTCAATGGCCAATCCTACTAACGTTGGTGCTGACGGATGTCTTTTGTAATTGTAGTAAGACATGTGTATGACAGCCAGCTATTGGATTGGGAAATATTGACCACTACTATGCATATAAATATATAATATAGAGAGGTGACCCTTACATACAAATTGAATTCAATAGAAATTTACACTTGTAGCAATATTGAGTGACCATTCATGGGCAAGTGGCTGTTCTACAGGGATTGACCTTGATACATAGGTATTTGGTTTGTTTTTATATTTATATATTGCTTTCATAAGCATGGTATTACTTGTCCTACTAATTATTGCAGTATCGTAACAGATAGAGATATCTCCTGCACACATTTCATAAGTGTTAAAACTCATACAAACAAAAAAGCTCCTTGCTTTCATTGCTTCATTTCTGTTACACTTTGATGATCATCTTCCCTATAGATGTAGACGAATACATTTGTGTCTCACAAAATTATAAAAATCAATTGTCTGTTTTTGTAATTAAAGGTGCATTTGGTCTGACATTGAGTACATATCAACAAGTGATGATATCTTTTACTTTCTCATTGACATCATGTGTCATTTCAATTTAATTATCAAAATCGAGAATCAAAATGATTTAACTGGTAATTCCTCAATGGTGTTGCTTGTTCCTTGGTACTTCAAACCAGCCACAGAAGATGTGCTTTGCAATCATTGGCCTAAACAGAAAGATGATCAAACAGTGAGTAATGCTGATGCATGCTGTGTGGTAGGACATCTATCCAAGAGATGGAGAGCTACAGTAAACTTTACTTGTTTTTTACAATTAGATTCTAAAGCTACATTTAAAATTAACTCAACTTACTTTGAAGCATGGTCAGAACCTTCTTACAAGAGAGTTCATTTGCAGGCTATAAGCTGTAGGCCTATATTGATAATTCCATACTTCATAGAGGCAAACCCATAGGTAACCATAGAGACAAAGCATATGGTTTGTATCTATAAACTATGATTATTCTAATAAATTTGTAGCTGAGTGAATCAAAAGCAAAACAAATTCTTTTGTTTATCAGACAATTTAATATATATTATCATGTTATGTATAGACTGCTGCAAAAGCTGAGTTCACATACATTTTATTACTTTCTTTTTCATCAGATTGAAATTACGTCTCAGTTTACTTCCATTGTCTCTCCGTTACCCATCGGTTCATTTGAACGTTTTGTTGCTAGCGTTTACCATCAATTTTGTCATTCAGTTGCTTGGCAAGATACTTTACTCGGGATTGAAAAAAATTGTAGAATATGCTGTACAATCCATAACAGTATTTATGGTGGCAGATTGACACTGAAAGGTAGATGCCGTAAAGACAACATTGACGACTTATGGATGTCTTTGTTACCCATTTTCAAGGTAAAATTAGAAGATTATTTAAATTATTGTAGCAGACACGCACACAGCCGTAATTTTTCGGGTTTTGTTGGATCTGCCCAAAAAAAGTGAACTATTCCAGGCGTTGCCCGAAAATTAGTCATGGAATTATCTCAATTACATTAAAGAGTGGATAAATTTACCCATTTTTCCTGGCAGCCCCCCCCCCCCCCGGAATTTACGGCCATGGACACGGAGGAGACCTAGCTTTCAAATTCAATGTAGTTGGCCTTTTTATTAATAATTAATAAGTTTTAACTGACTTCTGCAGCAGAATTTGTGCTCAGGGGTTTTGCTTGTGAACGAATGATTGTGAACGATAAAAGGATATTGTTATGTCTTGTCATTCCTTGAATCGTGTCTTTAATTAATGAATGGTTGAAAGTTTTCATTGAAACCCAATCACAATAATCTATTAACCATTTCTCATTGTTCTGCTATTTAGACTGCCGAAGATTTTTTCAAACAGCTCCCTGGTCTTGGTTGTATCAAACGTCAGTCATTATGCCCGAGTTGCTGTGATAAGTCAATAAAAAATCCATATATGTTCAACATACCATGTTGGTTCTTATCTGGTGCAGAAAGTGATGACGTAGCATGCCGAAAGGAGCATAAATTAATACCAAGTCATTTGATATTGCCACCAAAAGGTGAGGCAAAGTGTCAGAGTTAGACACCTCTCATAGTGTGTAGAGTTTGTTTTTACCAGTACTAAAATAGTTGATGTAACCTTTCTTCGTCTGATCGAGTCACTGCATTTAGCTAATGTTACATCAAGGCTATTTTAATGCCAACTCTAACCTTTCATGGACTGTCAATTTGCTGTACTCAGCGGGTTTGCTAAATAACATGTAACTTGATTAGGTCTCATGGTGGGGTATTGTACAAGTAACTTGCAGAAACCTACTGGTTGGTGTGTGCATGTTCTGTAGTGCGAAGCTCAGTCACTGCGTATGCAAAACGTGAAGCTTCAATTAAGATTTAGGCAATGAACACAATGGCCCTGGTGGTACCTTTCCTCAGATCATATTTGTTGATAGCAACTGTTGTGGCAGAACAAACTTGACTTGCTGTTCTTCAATGAGATTTTAGCTCTTTGATATTTGATTGACTTGACAAGCAAAGTCACCCACGTCGATCTGCAGTTACTACGGGCTCAACTTTGGTAGAAAATATGCATAGAATGATGCAGATGGACAAATTTTTCAAAAGATTTTCAGCAAGACGAACAGTTGTAAAGAATGTTTACTTATGGTGATGATCAGCACATCTCTGCAAACAACCACTAGAAACTGTGTCTTTTCCATGAGAGTGACACTGGTGAACATTGAACAGAAAATTCAAGCCGGGATAGTTCCTCCGCAAATACTGGGAGTACACCTGGAGGAAGTACCGTCCACCAGAGCAGAGTGAATTCAAGTTACAATTGCAATTAATGCAAAAAACGTCACTAGCTGTTAGCCAGAATATTTGTGTGACGGAGAATTCCTGAAACGGATTACTGCCTCATAAAAATATGAAACAAATAGGATATAACCAGTACAACTGGTGAACATCTTAGGCATAGGAAGACAAAAACAAGCTCAAGTGCTCAGGAGTTTTGTAAACTAGCAGAATGTCTCAGGGAAGTTGTTGTGGTATGTACAGTTTCTTTGCTCAAAGTCTTATTAAAAAAACGGAGCTAATTAGGAGTTTTCTCAAATATTAACATTATTCAAAAGATGGTAAAGCATTGCAATTTACCTGGTGTCCATTGGCTGATCATGTCGAAGATGGAGAGACTTAACTTATAGCAAATAATGCGCAACAGAAGAAAGCTATGCGACGGTTAGCAAGTGATGAAATATCAGAATTTATAAAACTAGGCATGTTTTGATATCATGAGCTTTGGAAACCATACAGAAATATGCATAAAATATTGCTATGGCAACTATAACTTTAAGTTTTTTACTACTTCAAGGGTCGGACTCTGCATAGTGTATCACTGGAAGCAAATATTTTAGATTTGTAATGCCAAAGTCACATGTTTTTGCAATTTTTATTATCTCTTTTTCTTTGGTAATCTACTCTTATTCTTGATTGCACATATTTGCATCTTCTTTATTTCCTATCTACTTCTCAATTCTATACTACCTATTCTTCGGTAATGTTCATTGTGTTATGAAAACAGATGGTAATTGATTTTCAAAGTTTCTCCTTAATTTTAGTTTTAGCACAATTATACAAATACAGTAATAATCTTATTCATCAGTGCTGCATAATAACAAAGCGTGGTGGAGACCAAAATTGTGAAATGCTAAATAAACTCTTCTGCTTGATATTATTTTGTCATTTGTTTTGTAAATTTTTTACCAGTAAGATTGCACAAATAATTTCTCAGGTGTTGCAATAAATTTTTGATAAATGCTATCATAAATACCGAAGAGTGTTGTGATTATTACTAAAATGACCTATGATAATAATTTTGGATGTGAAAGTATTGAGAAAAGTTACATTAAAATGAGAATGATTGAAGCTTGACCGCAATAAACAGGTGATCTATATTTGAGTGAGATGCCCAACAGAAGTATATTGAAATTATAAAGAGTATAAGAAGAACCGTTCGCCTCCGCGTATAGATGCTAGATAAGGTTACCTTTTCAAGTTTTATTGAATAAGCGAATCAGTTAATTACACTTGATGGATTCATCACAAATATATGAACCCCATATTATGCGTAGGCTTTCCAACTATTACAAGGCTGGATTCATTTATCATTTTCCCTAACTGGACCTAGCTCGAGAGAAATATTTGATTTTCTAGTCACAATTTTCAACACTTGAATTTGATCGTTAGTTGAACGAGAAGGGTCCCATACAAGAATTAATGATGACCATATTGTTATATCCATCCTTCCTTGGGATATACCCTTCTGGAATGATTTATCTTCACGTTTGTTTTAGATGTGATTCATCGGTTTCAAATTGAAAATGGAAATGAAACGATGGCTCCAAAATCAATACCCAATGGTAAGACACTTATATTAAGCTTTCCACTCTCTTTTTATCTGGAATGTAATTCGAAAGCTAAATTTGCCTCGAAAACATTATTGCTATATTTTATCGATCAGACGATCACAGTCATTGCAATGATTCATAATTATGTTTCTAATGTGTATAAGCAACAATCCGAATGCCTCTGTGAAGATGAACCCATTCATAAATGATTTCAAAAATGAAATACCCTCCCCTATTTAGATAAATTCACAAGAAGCGTTTTGTACCCGCTTAATTCATTTTTTCTTTGTTGTTCAAGTATGAAACTCGTGATTAAGATATACATGCGCTTTTATAAATAAATTGCAAGGTTTTGAATTCATCAGCTCTTACCCATGTAGAATATTGAACTATTGTCTCAAATGTTCACTTTTATTCAATAATTTTCACCTATAAGCAAGTGCTGCGCATTAAAATAATATGTAAATTATATAATTCCACCGTCAGAGTGCTTTATTTCGATTTATTCTAGATAAAGTGGATCTGATTTTTCTGGATGAAGTTTCACAAATAATTGGTCCAGTGCCACGGGCTCTTGGTCGATGTCTTGGGCTGGCACATCACACAATCGAAAACATTTGCTACAATAATCGATTTGAAAACGTTACAGAACAAAACATGGCGATATTTACAGCATGGATTGAACAAATTGGTGAAAATGCAACTTTACTTGAACTTTATAGGTGTCTCACTTTCATGAACCCAAAACCAATTGATGCTTTAGATTTTATTAGAAATTATCAACAACGATAACATATTATCGGACGTACTTTTTGAAGAGAAAACTTCACACACTATATTCATCAAAGAGCAAGAGCGAAGTTTGACATAGTTTTATACTGTTTTAACTTTTCTATTTCAAATAACAAGAGACTTATAATTAGAAATGGGGAAGAGAGCGTAGTAATGAAAAAGGATAAACAAATAATTCCAAGCGATAAGAAGTAAACAAAAAAAGAATAGTGAAGTTTTTTCACCCCAAATTTCATTTTGAATTTCGTTTGCAATTATTCAATTTCTAGTGTTTTTTCACTTTCACAATAATTTTTTAAAAATTTCCCTTTTTCATAAATTAATAATAATATCTTTATGTATAATCTTTTAATTGTATGTAGAATTTATATATGTTATCAATCTAATCGTATTTTATTTTGACTTTACATCGTATATGCATAATAACATCATGATTTATAATCAGTAATAATTATTTGACAAAATAAGTTCATCTTTTGAATTTACAATCAGTTGCGTAGAAGTAGCATGTAAGCTGAAATATTATATGAAGAAATATTCCATAAGTTTAGGTTCCAACCCGTTGTTACGCATACTATCCAAACACTCAAATTTCCATGTCCAATTCACATTGTTTGAGTGATGGATCCGCAACTATAGAGGCAACTTGCGGATTAGATAGCGGATTGTCTAGTAATAGCTCCGGACTGTTATTATAGCTTGAACTAGTTGGATATTCCACTTCATCCAAGTTTGAAAGGAGAGCTGGCGAATCGCAGTTTCTTGATTGGCTTCTTTCTTTGTCACTTGGCGTTGAAAGTCCTGAGTCTAACTCGTGGTTTAAACTCGCTCGCAGCAAATTACAAATTTTACGAAATTTTCGCTGTGATCCTAGAAAAACAAGAAATAGGTTCAATTGATAACTTTAAAGCGATTTCCCAAAGGCAAGGCAACACGGACAACCCGTCTATTTCATCACAGACTACAACAGACTTGCCATGTTTGCGTAATACAGTCGAACTTTTTGCTTAAATATCTGGCTTGGAGAAAAAGTAGGACATTTAATAAACAAGGTGGGATATTAACCGAGGTAACTACATGAGTTTGGATAATATGATTTCGAAAAATAGGTCATTGTTCCTCATTAAAATCGAGGTTCATTTGTTCCCGCTACTGTGTATCTCAAACCACTTTTATCCTTTTCAGCCATGGGTGTAGATAGGGTGATGTTCTTTACTGTTCTATATCGTTATGAATGCATTCTTACCGTCAACAAATGTTATGATCAGTCTATGCCCTTCACCAACATTAGTATCGTCAACACCTGGGTCAGAATTTTCAGGTACGATCACAGCTGTGAGAGCAGTGAAACGATTTTGAAATAAACCTACAAATAACGAAAAAAATATTTAAATATATATCTAATTTGTAAATAGATCGATGTGAAAGATAAAAGAAGCTTTAAATGGGTCAGTCCAAATGATAACAGTTCAAATAATCAAAGGCAAGCAGGCACCTTTAGAAATGGTCCAAATACCAGGTCTTTTCATAGTGCTCATCTGGCACACAGCACATCTATTAATAAATGTTCCCCGTCTTTAAGGTTAAGATAGTATTACCTTTGTTCTTTCTATATTCGATCCGAAAATGAAACTGACTGACGATAGAATGTCGCAGTTTTGGTAACTGAAAAATAAAATATAATAACCACATAGAAGTAACATAAATCACTTAAGCTAGGGCGCCACGCTGCAATATTTTCGTGCGCATGCAATGCAACATGCTGCATTGCATGCGCGCGAAAAAATTG
>JANVCG010098324.1:2219-14995 GCA_025505365.1 Haliclystus inabai
TGCAAGGTATTTGAACAAAAACAAAGCAATCGGTACTTGCTTACATGTCTTGTCTACAGATAAACCATGTCTGGTTTAAACATTTATGTCATTTTCGCTCCTTTGATTCTAGATAATTTCTATTTTTTTTTCTCGGAAATAGCTATAATTATTCTTATTCAATGGTTATTATCTTGAACGCCTCAATCATCGGGCATAAAATTCTAAATTGTAAAAGTTAGCATTTAAATTATATTAGTGAAAAGAGGCTATTTTAATAGTGGATTTTAAATTGTTTGTTTCCTTATACCTTGTTTCTTCAGTTCTTCGATCTATATGTTCAGCTTGAGTCATATCATTTTCAATTGATCATCAGTAAAGTTTTTCATCGACAATCGTCTGTAAAGAGCTATACGCAATATAAATTAGAATCTTCCTTACTTATTTTTTTATTTTCTGAAAAAAAAGTTTCCCATTTTTTGTAGTTCTTGATGTAATTATACAGCCGAATATTATCTTTAAAACTCAATTGTTATTCTCAAATATTGCAAAGGTTTGCTGTTATCTGATTAGCCAATCGAAGTTGCGTATGTGTAGGAAAGTAAATCTTTTTATTTGATGAACCACCTTTACTTGTTTTATTCCAGAAAGGGCCTGCTACTGCACCCTTGTAAATGTTTTCGTTCACATGTATAAAATTCGATAAATGCTTTCGTTAATCTAAAAATCATTCACTTGCAGATCGTAATCTCGTACCGCTTCACTCTTCCAAAATTTCCACGCTTAGTAAACATAAATACAGCATATGCAAGTGTAAGTGTTTCAACTTTGGATCAGTGAAACAAATACCAACAAGTTTAATAGTCAGAAGCTTTTGGATACGCCGGTGTAAGCTTTTCTACATGAATAGTGATCCAACCTGATTCAAACTATCCGACTTCCATCTTCGTATTGTTTTTACCTTCACCTCTTGGATTGAGAGTCCAAAAAGATTCTTGTATAGACGATGGGTTGGTACATGCATTGTTGAGTATCTTGAAATTCAACGCGGTTTTTTGACTGTAGAATATACTTTCAGTTATTGCGTAGTTTTTCCTATGTGATTAGCAAAAATTGACATTTTGTAACAAGTGGATTAAATGTAGGCTTTACATTTGATTGCGTCTGACGCCGAGTCTATCCTCAAAATACTGTCCAAACTACTAATCCCCTTTCTATTTATGCATGGTATCAAAGCGCTATTGATAGACTACAGCAAATTAACATCATACAAACTATAGCAAACATTCGGACATACATGCGAAAAGACACATACATGATAGGTCTTGCTACACTAAAATCCTTGCGTATCTGCGGACTGGATTTGAAGCGAGTTACATCATACTACTGTGATATTTTCAAGATTTTTACTTGTGTTTTATCATCCGATAATTTTTACCAATATTATGTAATAATTTGCGGCCATCAATGATTAATAAAGGTCTTCGACCGAGTAATTGGGAAATGTTTTCTTCGTACTGTATATTCTTATTCAGTTAGATTAATCTAGGTATTTAACACAACTAATCTCTACCTAACACACTCTATGGCTGTGTTTAAGCCCATTTCCCATTCTTCAATCACCAGTAGATTATTAGCCAACTTATTATAGCGAATGGGTAAACATGAGGATTTGGGCGTGGCACTCTACCAACAGAGGAACATTGTTAGCAATCAGTACTTGAGATTCATTGTATCATAACACCATGGTAAAATGTTATGATTAGGGATTATGCATCTTAATGTAATAGGTTTATTCCAGTTATCAGTATTGTTACCTTGGCTTATTCCTGCGATTTATGTTATGTGCTACGACGAAATCAAATCTGATTTTGATCTTACCTACATCCAGATGCAACCTATAGTACACTTGATTCTGTATGTAGAAATGTCACAAAACAATCATTTTGAAAGCCGTCGAGGGTAGAGGTGATAGTTTATTGGATATCAACGTAAAAGGGTTGTAAACAAGGCAAGAAGAATTTCATTTATTAAAATATAGATACTGTTCGATTGTGTAATGACTATGGTATATATCATTGATAATCTTTTTATACATGTTGGTAAACAAATGTAATTCATTCATAACAATCTGTTTTGTCTCTATTCTACAGGTTCTTCATTCACACAAAAGCTATATTTTGGTTATATATATATTCATTAGTTTAACAGCTTATATCCTTCAATCGGTTTCTTTCTTGTTTTGGGTTAGTCGTCTTTTGTTTTCAACGTTCCAAACCTGTCCAAAGTACCTGTTATTGATCGAATGGGGGCGTCGTTAGGCGTTGCTAATGACTTACCACGAACATACCAGCAAAGAGGACATGATCATATGAAGCAAGACTCAAAATATGTGCTGGTAAGTTGTTCCATTGCAGGTTAGCTAACAGATCTGCGGGATTAGGGGCGATACTTTATCATCATCATCATCATCATCATCATCATCATCATCATCACTTATTCAGAAAACCTGACAAGTTATTATAAACTTTTTTCACAGTATTGATTGACTTTAACTATAGGTACTTTATCAAACTGCTATCATGTCTTATACGATATGGGGGTTAGGACAACAGAAACTGCGGGTGCTGGGAAACCACACACGGAATAGGTACCACTGCAATAATCATTTGCTATAAAATCAATCAAATTGAGGAAAAATTAGTTTTTGAAATCATTTGAAATGCTGCATTTGTAAGCTTTGTTCATCAAAACGCAGAAATATTATTTTTTTTACATCCTGATGATTCTATGCATTGTACCGATCTGGTATTTAGATAGGCAATGCTAACGTGAAATGTGAAATTATATTTAAGCAACATGTTGATGTTCTGATGACCTGATAAAACCATTTTATTTACCAGTGTTTAAAACTCTTGATCCCCTTTTGACCTGTGTTGTTCGATCTGCGTTCAATCTTTTTTGTTACCTGACTGGTGGATGTAATCTACCTTAATCGGTGCTTTTGAAATTGCGATCAACTTGAGATATAGTTATTTGCATGGAAATCCGATCACTTTTATGATTTATCGACCTGTTATTTCGTATTAGACCGTAAAACTACGACTTGAATTATTATTAAGAGAAGTTGTTAAATAGTTTTAAGGAAAAACTCTGTTGGATTATTGGGTTATCGAAGGCAGAGGAAGTTTAATATATTATTTTATTTTCACATTTTCACATGTATTTACCTATTCTATTTTTTATAGATTATTTAGTTTTATCATTATGTTTAATCATTGTGATTTGATTATTTTGAAGCAAGTCACAACGATTTCACCACCAAGCTATAATTTCGAACAGTTTATGAGTTTGTGTGAAAGACTTCAACAAGAGAAAAAATCATTAGAGTTGCATATACGAATGGAAATAGAAAATTGGCGTGTACGTGCTAAAGAAGGGAATTCTACAGCTGAATCTCGTCATAGGATTAATGAAATGCTTGGAAAGTTTAGAAATGCACAAGAAACACAAGATATGTTGATTGAAAAAGAACGATTGAGAATGGATCAACAGAAAGCTGAAGGAGAAACAGATGAAATTAAATTGAAAATCAAACGAAGTCTAAATTTTTTCTCACATTTAAACCGAGAACACGAACGACTTTTGGAAAGAGTTCGTGAAGATGTTGCTGATTGTCGCTCGATACATGGAAAAATAATGGATCCGAGAATAAGGTCAGCGTTTTACCAATTCAAATCTATTGCTAACTGGCAACGACAAAGATACATACAAAATTTTTGACGATTATACATAGTGATTGATTTTATAACACGTCCATACATGTTTTACGCCCAACACATTTTGGATGACGGACGGCAATCCAACTGCTAAAGACAAGACAAGCCTATGATATGATAACTTACATACACTCAACTGCTAGCTGACAATAACGGGACGACAAGCTGAAGACATTATGGTTGTCAATTACAAAACAGGAATATTATTCACAGATTGGTTTGATTTTAGCTTAAGCCGTTTAATTCTTACTGATGGGATTTTCATTGAATTGTTATTATATTTTTAAATGGGCTCCTACGAATTCAGCATAGGAACATTGGGATAATGAAATATTGATCGAGGCCGAAACGGGACCCTAATTAGCAACACCTCCCTATTGCTCTGACGTGAATTTGAATCTGATTTCTAATTAGAAAGAATTTTGGAAATTTTGAAGATCTCTTATTCCCCGATAAGCAGAAACATACTGATTGCTGTCGTACTGCTGTGATATAGTAATGTATATTAATGTTGTTGTATTGCTTTAATATAGAACATTATAGAACAACAGGACGTGACAAGAACGAGAAGAGGACGACTTTGACAAAATACTGACGGTAAACCTTTCACTACCAGATTTCTTGCGAACTTTTTGATAACTTTCTTCTCGGGTTTTCTGATTTTTAGATACCGTGTACCAAGCAAAAGTTAATTTATCAAAGTCATGTGAATTTTTCTGGTGCATTGTGTTCTGGTTAGATTTCACCCTTTTGGAAGAAATTAGTGAATGTTGAAGTCTGAACCACAACAAGATCAACTTTCAACATTTACTCTGAGACTATTCCGATGTTAAAGTTCACGAAAGACACTATTATTAAATCACGTTTTTTTAAATTAAAAGAAAAGCTTTATTAAATGAATCGTAACGATTTTGAATTGATAAAAAAGGCATAATATTAATAGATCTTTTATTTATAGTAGCAATTTGCTTATATTATGTTACTTTTTTAATATTTATAGATGTTATTGCTTTTTCTTTAAATATTTTATAGGTTTTCAATTATTTTCTTAATATCATATCAAATTCCAAACTTTTCTTAGTAGTCAATATTTATAATAAATTTAGATCAATTTTTTTGGTTATTCACTAACTAAAGAGATTAAAAAACATCAACCTATTCATTGTACTTTGTGAAATGGATGTAAAATACATCTATGTTTACTAGTGTGAGGAAATGATGTGGAACTGCAGATCAAATAATTTGATATTAAAAAGTAGAACATAGACTTATCTAAACATCTCTCTGTTTCATAGAGAGATGTTTAGACTTTTCCTCTTTTGGTGATAGTTAATTGCAGAGCTGTTTCTACGCATAATCTATCATAATTAGATCTTATGCCACTAAATTATTGTAGATTCATAATTTCCCATTGACTTGTCTCAAACACAAAATTCCATATCAAAGGTACTCTACTGCCTATAAAACAGCCCAGGAGCAATATCGGCCTATGAGCGTATTTAACAATTTAACGGCTTTTTGCATTTCAGAACCATTGGTGTCACCTGGGGGTATTCAGAATATTTTGAAGTGTAATTGGTACTGTAGTGTGAGATAGGTGTTTGAAATACGTCCTTTTGATTTTCATTTCAACAGTTTACGTAAATAATTGCAAGTCATGTGAGAATGTACCAGCTAGTGTTTTCTTGTGACGTAGTTCATGTCCATCAAAAACTGCTAACCTCGTTTTAGTTCTGTCATGAATAATTACGCAATTGATAATACGTCTGTGCGATTTGATAACTGGCAATACTTCAGTATGGTATTTTGATTGCACTTTCAAACTACTTCACTGTTGCCAAATAGCTTCAACATTCAGATTTTCGAAATATCTCTATTCGAAGGTCTGGGGGATGCATCCAGATATGATACTCTCATGTGTATATACAGCTAAGTAAAGCTTGAAATGACAAAACGTGCACGTGTTATCTATCGTTTACGTGAACGTAAGGTACGTCTATAGACTGATACCCGGGTACTGACGGGTGATACTTGTGTAAATCCTCTGCCACATTGTCTATCATTTTATTCTATTCTATTCTATGAATTTGCTCCAGTGCTAGTTTGCATACAGTACTCATCATCAGTCATCATCAACACAGTGTTGTCAACGCTGGTGCTTTCAAAGTTACTAATTTAATGACGTAATCGTAAAAGCCTCGTCTTTCCAAAGTAGCCTCGCATGACAACCCATGACACGAACGCCGGATTTCTTCATCACAGTTCAGTAAATAATCATGGCGGTCCAATGTAAGCCAAAGTTGACCAACGAAAAGTGTAGTAAATTATGGATAAATTGCATATTAGTATTACTCTTAGCAACAACTGTTTTCTGTAGAAGACATAAGCTATCACTCGAGGTAAATTGTTATAACAAAAGGATTGATTCACTGTCTATGCCATTTCATCTGGACTTATTGAAAATGGCTGTTGAAAATAGGCCTACTTACGTTTGCAATTATTTTATTTTACAGAAGGACACGAGGAAAAATGTACCTTTGAGCACATTTGGTTTCTTGCAAAACGGTATTTTAATGGTAAAGGTATCAAACTTTTCGTACTCCAATGTTACTACAGGTGCACTACCATACGAAGATCAACATAATAATGTAAGTTTGTAAACAACTAATTTCCTTGAACCTAACAGATGATCAATTTTGTCGATTGAAAGTTACAATTCTGTTGATGAAGTGCGCTGTAACTATAGTGTATTTTACATTACATCAATGCTACGGTATATATAATATAAAAACTAAGTGATGTCTTCTATTGTTTGGATACATTCCATATTTAATATCTGTTATAAATTACAAAAACACGAAGATCGTCTAGCCTTTCACCTGATGTTTCCACGGCAGGGGTATTCCGGTTTCAAGCTCTTCTTTTATACCCTCGCCACCTTTTCAATAATAAAGTACTATATCAAAGACAATGCGACTAAGCAACTTCATGAAATGTAGCCCACACCTTGACCTATGATGATTTTTGATATATGGCTAAAAATTGATGCAATGGTGAAGGTGTGATAATTACCAAGCAAGTTTTTATTCTCAGTAACACATGTAATCCCCATAGTCTTATTACATCCCTTATTTAATTCAATCTCTTTTGGAGTAAAAAATGTTGGAACATTTCTTGATATCTTGCAATAAAATCATCAAACATTAAACCATGAAGATGAATCTGTAGTCATCAGTATGTTCACATCCTTGATAAAATAAAGTAACATCATATCTTCACATAACAGAACTCTTGACATGGCTTGGAAATAAATAATTTTTACTGATTCATCCTTTTGTATATATTGTAAAATGTAGTAAAACCCTTGTTTGTTTTATTCCAGTTTTTGTTCAGTTTGGAGAAGACAGCAAGTGACGGTGCATCCTCATATTTGGTATGTAGTAACAATATTTCTGAGGGTATTTGACAGAGAAAACCTTTGATTGCAAACCATACCCTCTCATAATTAAACTATGTTTGTTTGGAGCCATCAAAAAATATCTCTTGCTGCTTCTTTAAATCCAAGTGAGCTGTCATATTTGATTGAGGATGTCTTTGCAAACAAATTGGCACTTTAAGTTGTAATTGAAGAACAGAAAAATTAATAAAATGTACTTGGTTTTGATACTAAAAATCCAGATTGATCATGAATAGGCCAGTCATCCTATTTTTTAAATATTAAGAAATAAGCATTTAGATAGACAGTATTAGCAAACAAATATTTTAGAAAATGAATAGGATTATTATGTATGTGATATACCTGATTGTAGAATTACAGTCTAACCAAAATATTGCAGTTAGAAAGTCTGAAATTATCACTTTTTTAATCTATCGCTATGAACCAGGATAGGGCAGCTATTGGATTGGCATTGTAATTTTACAAATGAAAAAACTACTATTTGTGTTATGTTTTAGAATTTGCTAAAACTTGTTTTGCAAAAAATAGTATGCTAGCTGCAGCAAGCAGCATGATGTAAGAAATCCAAGTGTATGCCACTACAGCAAGAGCAAGACCTAACCCATGTTGTAGCTTTTGGGCCAAAATAAGAACCTACATTATAAGAATTAAAATTCAAATGTTGTCTACAACTGTATGCGCCATATTCTAGCATAAAAACTGTGGCTTGAAAATAAAAACGGCACTTTGTAACCTCCCTTTGTGTAACAAGTGAAACAACACAAAACGCACTGGTCAGTTTTCTCCCTTCAGGCTAACATAAGATTGAGATTTACAATCAACTGTGACTTGTCACGCTACATTTATAACTTTTTCTCAAACTTTGCATGCGTACAATTTACATTATTCACATCGCTTAAATTCCATTCTGGATTGACTTTTTAATTAATGATTTGTTTTATGTCTATTTGCTATAGCAATCATCTGAAAGTTGCCGCTTGAACAGTGACGAGAGAGCAAAAATAAGGAATTCCATCTCTTTACTGCAATTCTCTTTCAACATTATTACAGGAAAGTAAGTATCTAATTATAAATCATTTGTGCTTTTTCATCTAATTTTTCCCAAAAATGTGAATAAGAAGATTAGCCCAGCAGAAGGCATTGCAATCTTATTTTCATGTAGTGTTTCAATATATTTGTGCAGTTTCAATTTGTAAATTCTTCGCATTGGATACATTGTCTAATATTCAAACTAGATCAGTAGATGTCTTAAGAAATGCAAATTTTGCAATTTGGAATTAAACCAACTTATGACAATTAATGATAATTATTACTCGTGAGTGTAGTGTAGTAGAAATTTAATGTATAAGCTGATTATTTGCGTATCTGTAAAACTTTTTAGAATTGTTAACTTTTATACATGTAGATTATTTTTGTAGTAGCTAATGGTGCATCTATTTCACCACATATACAGCCAGAAAGGAATGTGTTTCATCAATTCTGAACAATGAAAAAGAACTTTATACCATACAACATCCCCACTAGGGACACAGTACATAGTGATTTTTCAACATAGTCCATGGTGTTGTTAATGAGATTGTTTCTTAAAGAAAACTTCTTTCCTTCCAGTTCCTTTTGAATTAAGCAGCTTTACAATTGAAACACTATGCTATTGAGTCATCAATAAAGTATATCACACAATGCTTCTTTGCAATGTAAATAACCTTTTTGACATACATATTGTGTAGGCTGAAACATATTTTTATAACAATTCAATGCTGATTCTTAGATTTGAGTCTGTGCGTGAACTCTTTAGACTAATTTGCGTTTGATATTTTCTTCTTATTCCAGAATTGATATTCAGCGGTTTGGATCAGAATTCCAAACAATTATTATCAGTAAAAAAACCATACCTGATAAGCCACTGGATGATGTTCGCTACATACAATCATTAGCCCTTGGTGATAAAGTTAAAAAACTGCTGTCTATTAAGGAAGATAATAGAACTGCTGTGGAGTTCGAAAATGTTCCTCTTGTTTCAAAGTTACCATTAACAAAATATACTATTAACGATAAAGACAATTACAGTGGTGTGGTAAGAATGAAACTTTATAATCTAGGTTTTCTTCCAGAATAATATCAATCATTTTACTCTTGAAAATATGTAGAGGTCATAGTCAATTGTTTATATACACTGTACTTCATATTGCTGCAAGTATTGATCTCTATCAAATTTAACCTGTGTTTAAAGATCACCTCTTTCTAGGGGTCACCATTCCCGTACCTCATGCCTGGCCCTGATACACAGTTTTTACTTTATACAGCAACACTTTCTGATTTTACGTTTTTAACGGAAACGTTAGATTGTTTTATCTGAAAGAGCTTGAAAATTGGCTCAAATATATTCAACGCCTTTTACCGTTGTGATTATGCAGCTTCTTTCCTTTGAACATTTATGTGTATAGAGTATTGGATATTTCAGATGTTTTTAGTACCATTTTTAAATCCAATGGAAATTGTGCATCACTAAATAATAAAATTGTACTTTCAAAAAATAGAAAAAGTATATTGCAGTACAGGGTAAGTGCAAGGAAAAATTGGAAGTGATTTTGATTGCACTTATCCGGATTTGCGCTTATCCAAAAAGCTTAACGAGGGCTTGACCACAAAATTAAAAATTGGGTTTCAAGTCGAGTTTGCAGATAAACGGGAATTTCACTAATCTGATTTGTACTTAAGTAGGTTACACCTGTAGTACATTGTAGCACATATCAGTGCATCCTCATGACTCAAAATTGACCTAGAACACTGAATTTTTGATTGAATTTAATCTTTTAATGTTTTTCCTTAATGTAACTGATTTTTAAGAAAATATTTTGTTACCATGTCAACAGCCACAGAGAAAAATTCTCAGTCAGGACCCATGTATAATGTATGTGAACGGTTATAATTAGTAGGAGCTATAATTATATGAAAATTGTAATTTCGTCCTCATCTTGCTTTACAAAATGTAGATATTCACCAATCGTCTGCTGCAATGTTTTATAATCGGATTCTGTGACAGCTCTGTAAATGATGTTGTATACTGCATTAATGAATTACAGTAAATATCGGTTATAATATCATCTTATATCTTGGTGTCTTAAAGTCTATTTCTATTCCGGGTCCTGCTAGGAATTTTAAAACTGATATATTGCTGTGTAAGCCTACTCATTTTGCAATATTTGAAAATAATTGATTATAAGCTTTTCATAAATTAGAATTTGTTTCTTATTTTAGAGCTATATATTTAGCTATTATTTTTTTCAACTGTCTTATTTTATCTTTTAAATTATGATCTAACTAAGGTGATGATGATTTCATATATCTTTCATTACAGTTTACAATCGCAATACGGAATCAATCAGAAACTGGTTTATATAATTTGTATTTTCAAAACTGTAAAAATTATAATAATCCAAGATCAATATCAATTGACATGGAGGTTAGTGGTCGTGATTATTCTCAGTGTTACTTTTTCTGCAGTATGATTTGCAAGTTATCTTGAAGATCAATGCTATCTATATATATATAGCAGCAGACAAGTACTTGTTTCTGGCTGTTAGCCGTCATCAGTACTGCTCAGTGAGGCCATAAGGACTGACTTCGCCATTACAGCTAGGTCAGGTTGAACTTGGCAAGTGGTGAAAATCAACACATTGCGCAATACAATAATTAATGTTACCTATGTAGTATCATTGTTGTAATACCTTTGGCAATATACAATATTGGCAAGACATAAACTATTGGGAATGAAGTATTTGAGACTAGGTTTAATTAATTAGGAAAATCTGCTTCAAATCTATTTCTCACGAAGATTAACTTCTACAAGCGCAAGAGAACAGTCATGTTTTGATTATGCTTTTAGTTCAAATACTCTTCGGCAAATTACGAGGAACTTGAAGTTTAATCAATGTTTTTTCAATGGAAGTAGAGGTAGCATTCATGCAGCACATGTTACCAATTATAAAGTTTTAAATTTTAATGTCTTTGTTACGACTAGGGTAGCAGTTTTTTTGACGCAGATTAAAGTTCATTTATCACCAAAAATGATATTTCATCAGTAGATAGAACGCAATTTTCTATCCGTGCATGATCGAATCATCATCAGTTCAAAAATGATGCAAGATCTTGTATGGATAGAAAATTGAGTTCTATGTACTTGTGAGATATCATTTCAAGATCACTCATAATAGCTGTTCTGCATTAGGATTATCAAATCTTCTCTTATTTATGTAGCAACTTTATTGATTGATAAATTATTCAATCACATTTTTCTATCTTTTATTATTAGCTGAGTATTATTGAGTTCAACGACCATACATATTTATCTGCTGGCGAGGTACTATTTGCTATTTTGCAAATTTATTTATTCTACAGCTTTATCATTAAGAAACTAACTAATTTTTTTATCATCAAATAATAGCCTCAGTCAATAAGTGTTCACAGATAGCTTTTCTCATACATGAAAAAACAATATAAACAATCAAAATCCTTGTACAACTCTTGTGCGAAGAAAAGGCCATGATCCAGTAACTTCCACTTTGTTTAACCCTATGAGGATAATACTGTATCGGACAGATGAGGAAAGGTTGGACAAGCTTTTGTCTTGTTTATCAAACTTTTGCTGAGTGACTGGTGTCGTCTCATGGCTCTAAAATTTCAATTTGAAAACAACCATTTGTTAATTTTGTTCAACACATCATTTGGATAACAAATAACTTGTATCCAACATTGTTGCTATACATAATACACAGTTGTTGCGCTGGATAAATTCCCTACAAATTTGACTTTGAAACTTTCTAAACAGCAGCTTTCAATCCTAATTTATTAACAAATGGCTCTCCTTTGCCAGTTGGATTTTTCAAATCTCCTTAGCTGTAATATAAAAGAAAACCTCATCACAGGAAGCGCTTGATGTACTTTTTATTCTCCCATTGTATTGTATGATAAAACTTTTAAATGAAGCAATCTCTATATACTTATAGAATGTATTGACATTTGGAGATCACTGTTGTTTGTGCAATGATTTTTTTCACTTTTATCTTTTTAAGCTACATCTACCTGTTGTATATGGTTTAATGTCTCTTCTGTTCTTTGGTACGGCATGTTTTTATGTATCATTCTTGAAACGCCACAGGTATCAATTTTGCATAATTATTAAATTCAATTTTTATGTGTAGTAATCTAGACTATGTACCATGTTGAAGATGATAATATAGTATAGGTGCTGTGTGCTGTTGTATCTATTTAACATAATATCATATTGGCTGGTTATCAGTGAAAGGTTATGAATAAAATAATTGAGTGTGAAATGCTAACAGCCCAGCGTTACAGTATATGTCATTACTATGGACAGCAAGTGATAGCTACAGATAATTTACAATTGTATCAACATATTTAATACAACTACCTAATTATTGCTTAGTTGATTAACAGATCTTTTAACCTATGCTGTTTGATAGCATATGTGACCCTCCGTGTCAGAATCAACAATCGTGACAAATTTTCAAAATTCAGTTTATTACACATTCTAGTGCAGA
>JANVCG010098435.1:0-14992 GCA_025505365.1 Haliclystus inabai
AATACTTGACAGAGTATTGCGCTCATTTATTCGTTGAAACTATCCTTGAACATCTTCACGTGATTAGACGTGATTTTCTACTACAAATGACCCCCGCAAAGGCACTTTGGCACGGATTCGAATTGCCAGCAATCAATATTCTAAATAGTTGTAATGTCTTCCTCCAATTTCAGTGGTCAATTGCTTTTACGCTCTTCACATGATTTCACGTCTGGCTGCCGCTCTATTGTGTTTTTGTTTGACCTTCGTGTTTCTGAAACTCCATGATTTCCAAATTATGTCAAACAAGCTAGATTTGTGATGTGCGAGCCGGGGGTCGGTGAAGTTTTGTAAACACAGAAAACTACAAAATAGCGAGAGAACCAATACTTATTAGCAGCGGGAGTCAACTCCCAAAATAGTGCAATTACGTGTTTCTCTTTTGATGGTTTCTTCCCGTCATCATCGGTGTGAGATCTGAAGCCTTTTCACGTTGTTCTGCGCACAAATTTCTGTCATTTTGACAGGTGATGTTAAGCCGTTTTAACGCCTTTTTGACAGCAAAACGCAATTTTTCCATCTAAAAGTCCTTGTATCTCATGCATTTCTGTGTCAATTTTATCCATTCTTCATCAAAAAGGTGTCCTAAAGATGTGGGCATATTGACTTGTTTCGAAAAAACTTCTGGTTTTGCGCAAAAAGACATACGATTTTTCAAAGTTCAAAGTTGCTTTTTTCCTATAGTGAGCCCACTTGTCATTCCGAGTTTTGAAATTCTGAAATGACTTCAAATACCCTACTTTGTAAGTCAAATATCTCCACTAATATGCGTCCGAATTGAAAAATTATTTCCACCATTCTTCCTGATTTGACCTCAGCTACTCGAATCTGTAAAAGAAAATTCGTGTCAAGAGCACTTTAGAGTGTATATATCAGAAAAAATATTATTGCTTTATCTGAAAGAGCTTAAGATTCTGTTCGTATAACTTCAACATCCTTTTTTACTTTGCGCGATCCCTTCTCTACGAAAGTTAGGGTTAAAAGTTGAATTTTGAGATTTTTTTGGTACCATTTTTATAAATCCAAAGGGAACTCGTGTTTTCCCAATTAACAAAGTTTTGACCGGGAAAAGAAGTCTTTCTTGGACATTTTTCTGTCATTTTTTCTGATATATACACTTTAAGTAATTATGACCCCGTAGTCTGATCTACTTTTTCAGAAGTTCAGTTTCATGGAAATTAATTAACACAGAGATTAATATTAGCTTACCAACCAAGACTATTATTTGTTTCAACATTACTGATTCAGTCTTGCATTGTAGTGCTATAAAGTGGGATTTTGTTTTGGTCCTGATGAGTAGTTTGTTATTATATTGCCTGCTTGACCATGTTGTTTTTTTCAGAAGGTAGCTGATGTGTTTACAGATGAGAACTCACCTACCAACAACAAAAGGGTTAGTTTTGTTTCACTTTGTTGTAACCACTTAATGTGCTAAATGCTGTATCTTCTGGCTGTTATTACAACTGTAGGAGACATCAAAGCAAGAATTGCATCCCACAGTGGAAAACGAAACCACCAATTTACACAAAATTCTACCATCATCACCAAATGAAGAGAATCAACAAACGGCTGCTGCCCCTGTGATTCCCAAAACATCAAATGACAGCATCAGCAGCAAGCAACTAAACAGCAGCCATCAAATTGAAACCAACAGTACTGACAAGCAATTGACACAATCAGTCGATGACATGGAAATGAGTTTAGATTTTGGACATGTCAAGAGTATTATGGATGGTCTTGATAGCGAGGAAGAGGTTTGGTCAATTCCGATACATACCTTGTGTCTTATCTCTTCCATGCTCTTTGTTCCTCACATTTCTTGACTTTTCACTCAGAATGAACCAGTGCCATCGCATACCAGTGACCCTTCAATTGTTTATGTCAAAAAATCAAGTTATGGGAATGTTACTGATAAAGGACTTGAAGACTGGCTCTACAAAGACCCAAGGGGTGAGATACAAGGACCTTTCTCAAGTGAAGAAATGATGGAATGGTTTAAAGCTGGTTACTTCAATGTCAGTCTACTGATTAGACGTGTCTGTGATGAGCTATTCCTACCTCTTGGTAAACATCCTTTGTATTTGAAATAGCTTGATAATTGATATTTGAAACCTGGTAATGGATTTTTACAGTATCTTTTTTTGGTTTTAGGTGATGTGGTTAAACTGTGGAATCAAGTCCCATTTGCCGATGGTGGGAGACTTCCCCCTCCAATCACAGTATGTTTCTCTGATTTGCATTGCATCACATCAAACAAACTTGTTTTTGGTAAATGTTAACGCCATTTTGAACATTTAGTCCCAAACTCTGGTACAGCAGCAGCAAGCTCACCAACGTCAACGTTTGCTCGAGCAGCAACAACAGCAACAGCAACTTTTAGAACAGCAGCGATTAGCAGAACTGAAGCAGCAACAACGGCAACAGATCCTTTTGCAGGAACAGCAGCAACAACAACAGCATTTATTGCGGATGCATGAGCAGAGAATGCAAGAGTTTGAGTTACAAAAACAACATCTGCTGCAGCAGCAAATGCGCCATGACAAGAAGCACGTGGAACAAGCGTTACTACGCGATCTGCAGGTGAGTGTACAAGCATTGATTGATGTAGTCTATAATTTTTGTTATGGAAGTTGTTGGTTGTGAAGTTTGTAATTCACCAGATTGCACCACCGGCATTGCACAGTGACACTGGCGATAGTACCACATTAGATAGGACGCAGTCGCCAACTTCAGCATGGGCTGACAGCAATGCAAAGCAACATTTGGTGGCAGGTATGATGTGTATTTGTTGTTCAACTCAGTCGATAGGTAATTTTTACTACAATGTTTTTGTGTGTTTCAGCAGCCACACCAGCTAACCCTTCTGACGTCATTCTGAGGTAAAATCGCCTAATAATCATCATCAACAGCTTTTATCTTTGCAGTTTTGTGCATTGATCATTCATTTATTTGGTTTCGTTTCATGTTTCAGCTCAAATCGACAAGAAGACCAGCACGTAATATCAAGTACTCCGGTATTCACATAAAAAGTGATTCGCCCTCTTTGCTTGAAACTGATGTGTCTTTACTGTTATTCTTCTCCAAACGTTAATCAATAGGGAGAAATTGATGGAACTGACATTGAATTTCAATCCCAGCTAAGTCGCAAGCAAAAGAAGAAAATGAAGAGTTTGACTGTTCAAGATAGTGCAATTCCTGTAAGATTGGCCAAGGGTGTTTGTGTCTATATTTGTATGTAGGTAAAAGTAAACATGTTTGTTTGAATGATCCTAGATCTCAAGCTCGGCTGTCAATCATGAAGCGCAAAAACGAGCAAAGGATGAAATGCAGCTGAAACACCATCTGATGCTACAAAGGCATCAGCAATTGCAAGAGTTGGAGCATCAACGTCACATTCATGCCTCCATCCAGCAACAACAACAAAGACAACAGCAAAGACCGTCAACCCAAGACAGTGCTTTTACTCAAACAATACATGTACGCTGTGCACAGACTTTGCTTTATCAACGCTTTTGAGTCATGTACTGTTATACTCTGCATTGCCTTATTTGCACAGATGAGTGGGGACTCTTCATCATGGCAGGCTGGTGCCCCTGTTTCTTCTTCAGCTCCATCTCTGCTTGAGATTCAACGCATCGAAGAAAAGCGCCAGTTGGCCTTGAAGAAGCAGGAGCGCATGAGAGTCCAACAGCAACAACAGCAACAACAGCAAGCAGATCAGAAGTCATTGCCTGGCTGGAAAGCGACCTCAATGTTTGTTACACAGTCACCTGCTAACAATATTTTTCAAAGGTCTGTTTTTCAGTTTTAAATACAATTCGTTTTCTTTTCAGGGGGCATGGTACCAACTCTATGCTAAAAATTCAGCAAGAAGAAGCGCGTCGTCAACAACTTCGGCAGCAAACTACGCAGACACAACTAGGAACCATTAACAAGCAACAAATGAAGGTAATGCTTCATTTTCCCCTCATTTAATAAAATTTCATGTTGTAACCATGGTGATGGTAGAGCAGTCACACTATTTTTATCACAGTCTCTAAATCACATGTTGATCTTGAAATGCCTCTTTGTTATGACTAGAGATATGAAATAAGTATCATTAATGGCAAGAACTTATGACATACTTATGAGTTTTATGTCACTGATCCTTGACAGGGACACAAGGCTTCGCTTCAATTTTGAAACATCATTTTTGAAGAAATTTATCCTACTGGCTGACTCTGCTGCAAATGAAACTTTGCAAAACATTAGAACCTGCATAGTGGTCAAAAGCTTTCTGTGGCAGTTTGAAAGTGGATTTGATAAATCGTCACAACTACTATATTTCCATTGTCTTTCCAGGGCTGTGACCCGTCGCCTGAACATCTGGCGCCAAGTCACATGCTTGGAAGACAAATTTTCCATATATTTCCAAGCCCCATTTAAATTTGCCCGAAAACTGTGCGCAAGCAAAGCGACAAGCACCTCTCAGCACGCTATATTCTGGTTGCTTTGCTGTCAAAACAAGCAGAAATTATAAAAATTTTTCTATGTAGCTTTCGATTTATATATGACATCATACCATTTTAATCGGAATATTGGAGCTGATAATGAAAGAAGTCTGTTGTGCATTGTTGTTCAGCTTATTTTCCACTAACGGCTAGCAAAATTGAAGGCTTGTAATGAAGACGTAGTATTTGTCAATGGCCCTACAGTACTCACTGGAAGATGTCAAAATTTCAGTGGTGAGCAATGTTTAGGATAAACTTACATGATTTTGTAAAAAAATCTGTACCATTTCACACGGAATATGAAAGACCCTGTTCTTCTTGATGTGTTAATGTGAAAACTGTACTCCAAGCAATCAAAACGGTCAGCAAAAATGCATTAGAACATTGCAGATTATTTCCAACTTCTCATCCGAGGGGATAGTTCTGATCTTTCAACATTGAAACTCTTGTTTCTTTTCTAACTGTTTTGTAAGCTGCTTGAATTTACTTTGGCACACTGTTTCTATCACTACTTGCCATTATTTAATGGTCTCACATACTATTTAGGTTTGCATGGCACTGAGTTTGATATTCAGAACTGCCCCCAAAATTTTTGAGGCTACATAAGAGAAGCAAAATTAACTGAGCGAAAGAGACAAAATCGTTATATTGACTTTATTCAAATAACAAGCTACCAATTGATCCAAAATTTCTTGTTTATGATGGAATGTTATTGTGTAATATATTAAAGCCTGCAATGTTCTCATACAGTGTAACCCGCTTAAGTGAAATTCCCGCTTATCTGCAAACTGAATTTGAAACCCAATTTATATTTTTGTGGTCAAGCTCTTGTTAGCATTTTTGGATAAGTGCAAATTCGGATAAGTGCAATCAAAATCGCTTGCAATTTTGACTTGCACTTAAGCGGGTTACACTGTATTTCGTAAAATTGACAAAATAATTTCAGAATCAAATCTAAGCATGCGCACTAAATAAAATGAAATAGGAACAAGTGAGTGTATATTTTAGAATAATCAATATTTGAATTATTGGGGAAAAGTTGCCCCTAGGCCCCAACCACGTTCATGATAAGGTGATGGTTTGATTGTATAGGAACTTTCAGAGCCTGTGCTGTTGTGCACCACAAAGGTGTTAATTTCATAACTGCTTTATCAAAGAAATCATTTATATTATAAAGAGGTACAGTGGAACCTTTGACTTTATCGTGTATATCAATTAAACCATTATCAATATCGCGCATTTGATTATTCTATTTGACGCTTTATACATCTTCAAACTTGCACTAAATTAATAAGAATTTTGCATTTAATTTTCCCCATCTACTGAGCAAGCCGTTGAAATAATTGGTTTTGATTTAGCTATGCCAAAGTATTGTAAGGTGTATTTTGATGTGTTTTTGTTTGAAGGCTTCCCCTGGCCCCACTCCAAGTGGGTCTCTTTCTCCATGGAATAGCATTGGTAGCCCCCCTTCATCTCAAGAGAGTTTAAATTCGAATAACAATTTATTCAAAGCTGATGGCTCTTTCTGGGATGATGTTATGAAGACATTACCAGAGACAGAGCAAGCCAAGCAGTCTGCAAACAGATCGTAAGCATTATACAGATAATTTAGATGTTTTACCACAATGATCAGTGTAATGATTGAGTTTGCTTTTCGCAGGTCAAATAAAATCAGTAAGAAAACAAAGGAAGAGGTAGGTCTCCTCGACAAACGCTTTATTTGATTTGTAGGTATTAATTGTTGTTTCAACTTTCATTTGAATCTGTGTTCATCGAGCAGGAAGCAGTTGAGCGACTATTTAAAGAAACACATGATGATAGTTTTACTTTATGGATTGAGAAGAACATGCCGCAAGTCAAACAATCTGTCGAAGGTCGGTCGTCTCATGTGTCATTGCGTGATGTAATGTAAGGTTAATTTATGTTTTAATGATGCAACTGTTTCTACACTTTAGTACCAACTTTTATCGCATTCTTGAAAGACATTGATTCACCAAAAGAGGTTTGGAATTTTATTTTCAGTTTTCAAATGATTAATTAAGGTTTTACTCCTATAGGGTTTACCCATCTCAATCTCGACTCTCTATTCTAGATCGAGGAATATGTTGTAAGCTACTTGGGAAAGAACGAAATGTCAAAGTTGTTTCTAAACGAATTCCTTCAACGCCAGCACCACCAAGCTAATGTATTTGCCTTTGATTATAGTTTTGATTTGTCTTCCTGTGTTGTATGGTGTTCTGTGTTGTGATGTGATCCCTTTCCTTTGGTCATCAGAAACAGAATCAGCCAGAACAACAACCACCAACAAGTGATTCAATGATTGCAAAACAATCCAATAAGGCAGCAGAAGAAGCGAACACCCAGAGCAGTAAGAAACAAGCAGCCAAAAAGAAAAAAAAAATGCAAAAGCTTGACCCCTATCTACTGGGATTTAGTTGTAATTCGGGAGAAGATATTGTTAATCGAGGTGGTGAAATAATGAAGGCAGAAGATGCCTGGCATCTCAAACGATAATAACTCATATCAGTTTTATGTAACGATAATACTGCTCAGATGATATGAAATTATAGAATAAATTTTGTATGCAGCAAAACCAATACCGCCGATTGTGTTACCAGCCATCTGTAATTTAGCAACAAAGTAATAAATTTGCAATAATTTACCCTGGCGCAGTCTCGTTTGCCCCCTTACCCTATTATTGATGTGACGTCACATCATTCTTTCTGTTAGCGTTTGTGCTCAACTGCGAAAAGACATATCGGAGAGAAGACACCGCAGGGACGAAACAGATGCTGGCTGGCATCGAAAGAGTATTTATCTAATGACTCTTACAGACCGCGGTACACAATCAGTTGAAGTTGGCTTACGTTAAAATACTTGATAGACAGTTAGAAACTTTCAAGTTGAAATAAACTGGGAGAATTTCTGTAGCGATCGCCGTTCGTCAACAGCGTGAGTAGCATAAAGCAGTCTGCAATTTACTATTAGTACGTGATAACAACATGCATTGAAACAGTCAAAGCTTCCTGTCTATCTATGCAATTTCATTTTGTAGATTTTTTACGCAATGCCCAACTTATTTGAGCTATTTTGCGACTTAACAGAGTCAAAGGATTGACTTTGAGAATTGCTATGCCGTTCCCTAATAGTACACACACCAGCTGTGTCTGTACACAGATGTTTTCAGTTTCTGTGGCTTTAGCAAAGCTTAATAAATCAAAGCTAGCCTGAATTGTAATTGCGAATTAATGATGTATTGCTTTATCTAAATGCAGCCAGTCAAATTAATGGTCGGGTTGAATGTGGGTTACTCTGGTCCGCTTGTATTTTTCCGATAGTCACTTGCAGTCGAGGGATAGCCTTGACCGTCGCTTCTGTGTGAAGGCTCACAACAATAGATAGAGGTATTGAAGTAATATTGATATTACTCTGCCCGCTGTTGTTTCATATCAGTAAATTGGAAACGCTTCCAAGGTCGAGTTCAAGACTTCAGCCGTGCTGTCTGACGTACTTTGAAATGTGAAATGTAATGCCACGCATTTTGTGTCGGTGATTTGTGGTTGAGTTCGGCGCTGTTTGCGAATCTGCTACGTTCAGTGTTATGTGGGTTTGAACTCAGATTTGTTTGACGGTAACAACATCGACTTCACTTAGCCGATTTGCGATTCTTTTATTTGCAGTTTCCTGCCTGAATCAGCCAATACATCAAGACTTAGAGCGGCCGCGAAGAGGAAATAATGTCGATAAAAGGCGTTGTTTTGATAGATTGCATTCAGTGGCGTGTCTTTTTGACAAGCACGATTACAAATGACTGTTTCCAGCAGTTTTTGAACCAATTATTTGTTATGTTTAGGTCTGAATCGTATATTTTCACGTTTGAGAAAGCTTGTTTGCTTTGTCACTTGTTGCTAGGCAATGGGACAAGTCTACACAAAGACCAGAAGTGTTACATTAGTTTTGTGAGTAGCAATTACAAGCAAAAAGGGGGTTTGTTTGGCCAACGGATTGTAAGCCAGAGATCGTTCTTCAACTTCAAGCGTTGTATTTAGTAGTGCGCATTATTGATCTTTTGTCATATCTCCTGTCATTTGATGTTACTCTCATTCTTCAATCAAGTATTTCTCAGTCATCCTGTTAGAATCATTTATAGAGATGAACAGAATAAATTGATCATCCAATCACACAGAAGTAGGATGAAGGTTTTAATTCTATTGTTTTTGGTTATAACAAGGTTTTAAAAGTACTTCAAAATCTACCGTCAAAGACATCACGCTCCCCTAAAAATGGTTAACCAGCATTATTTTTCAAGTCTATCGCTTCTGAAATAGCATTACCCGTTTAGCTATTTGTTTGAAATGTCATTGAAGACATGTTCCATTTGAAAGGATGCAATGATTTGTCCTATTCTCAATAAAGGAAATTCCTTACATAAAAACAACTATAGACCAACATCTTTAATATGTAGCCTCTATTACATGCAAAATCATAGAAAAAATAATGACAACTGACGTACTTATTCATTACGCCATCGCCTTATCAACTGATCAATTTGTATATAATCGAATGAAATCTACTTGTCTCCATTTGTTGGCAACTCTTGAAAATTGGTACAATTCAATTAACCGTTACAATGACAATGGATTACCAAATTATGCACTGTATTGTACGCTGAAAATTTTAAAAAATGGTCAACTGTTTGGCAAGTACCAGTTGCATCACAAATATGCTTATCTATTTCATTCGATAGTAAAAGCTACTGTTTGACACTCCCTTGGTAGAGGTCAATGCTATTCAACTCTTAGGAGTGACTGTCACCTCAGATTTGAAATTTTCAAAACATTGTTACAGACTTGTAGCTAAGGCCAACTCACAGTCCTACCTTATATTTGAATGTTTTAGTTCACAAAGGCCAACCAAAGTATTGCCATGGTGTAGTGGTTAGGGTATTGGACCTTAATCCGCCATGTCTTGGGTTCAATCACTTACAGGAGCACTAGAGGTTGGAAAGCTGAGAATGCTTATCTGGCTGAGGATAAATGAAAAATCCAAAAAAACCGTAAGCCTATCTTACATACGTGAGGCCAATTGTCAAGGATGACTCTCCAATTTGAAATCCTCATCTTAAAAGATATCAAAAGGTGCAGCGTCATTTTGCAATGCAAATTTATTATAGATGCTTGAAAAGTCAGCCCCGTATAAAGATTGATCAGTTCATTTTAATATTGAATCTTTGAAATATCAAATAGTAGCTTCAGATATGTGCATGTTATTTAAAATATTAAACAACTTTATGGACTACCCATGTGAATATTCATTTGTCCCTGCACAATCAAATTACAACTTACGTAGCCACTCTAGAAAATTGAAGGTTCTGAATAAACCAATAAATAACATTATAAAACAAAACAGGTGCACCTTGCTTTGAAACATTAACCGGTTGCCGTGGTGTAGTGGTTAGGGTGTTGGACCTTGATCCGCAGGGTCTTGGGTTCAATCTATGCTATGAGACACCCGGAAGGCTGAAATCAGTCGCCTGTGGCTCATGATTTCTGATGCCTCTCTCTTATCTTATTCCGCATCTTTCTTGTTTGCATATTTAAAAAACATCTTGGATTAGTAGACTTGTCACCTTATTCTAAAAGTTATCCCCGGCCACACGTATAGTGCAAGTAATTATTACTGACATTACTCTCCTCTGTTTGCCTGCCAAAATATGCCAATAAATCGAATCAAATCAAGCCCCAATGCCAGAGAACATACTATGAAATGAATTTTCGCACCAGGGAAAGAGCTGGCTATATGTGAATGAAAGGACTCATGTGAAAGATGCAAGTGGAGGGGTAAAGCTTTGGGGGCCTGAATTTTGAGAAGGCGACATGTGAATTGATATCAATAAAAGGTAGTTCCTGTAAATGTGGATCGAAGATATGCATAACCTTTATTTTGTAAAGCAAGACACATTTGTAGCAAATGAATGGAATCCAAGTTATGGGATTGCAGTCACAGTTGTGTGGAAGAAACATTTCTGGGACATTTGAATCGAGAATACAATGCACTTCGAAATATTTGGAAGCTTATGTCATTGGAACAGAACATTATGCCAATGACAACAACCAATGTGATATCTACCTTGCGGTTACCATAACTAAGTATGTTTGACGTGCTGTTTCCCTCCCTGTGGAACTCAGTGTAGGTTGCACGCACTACTAGCCTGCGCCCAGACTCAATAAATTCCAAATTATCAGGATATCTCTTGAGCAGAATTTGGTAAACCATGCTTTATCAGTGCTTTGAAAATGTGTGTATTTGTAACATGAACGTTCCTACTGGATTTATTTTTCTTTCAACAGTCGATATTGTATGGTTGAAGTATTAGTCAGCTGCTGATGGTTGAAAGATGATGACACCAAAAATGAAGAGGTAGCAGCCCTGCTTGATCAACTACAACACCTCAATAAGTGATTTCTCCTGTATGACTTATCTTCCATCTTTTCTCCAGTGCTCATAACGACTCTTATAGCAATGGCAGTAGTATTGCTTTGAAAAGATTCTTAGCAGACATGAGTAAGTTTGATTTGCATTTGGTGACATATCCTATGTCCATCTGTGTCCATGCAACCATCACTTGGCGACTTTTTTTCATCTGAGCTCTTTCACTGGTGCTTTTCTTTATAATTTTGCGTCTTTTCTTTCAGATGATAAAAACTATGACGACATCAAACTTGCTACATACAGAACAACTGCCAAGCTGCTCAACATTCAAACAGCTACGAGCTGTAAGATTGAGATTCTGCCTCTGTTTCATAGTATAACCCTTAGGTATACAGCTCTGGTGTTTCTATGTTTTGGTTTTGCTTCATTCAACAGTGAATCAAGTGGACATCTACAACATGATTGAATCGTTCCGTGAAAATGGTTTGAACACAATGGAACATGAGAATGAGGTGGATGAAATTCGGCTGGAGTGCATTATATCCAGTGTGTATTTTGCCCTCTTCAAACGACTCCCCTCGGCTCATCACATTGACATTGAAGAAGCCATCATTCTTCTAACCCAGTGGCTGCTGCACGTCTATGACACGTACGACTGGATCAATATTTAGTCAACCAACTTTCAATAATCTATCTAGCAATAGTTTTTATTTACTTTCTAGTGATGGACGTGGCCTGCTGCGTGTACTGTCTGTCAAAGTTGCACTCACCACACTCTGTGCTGGTCGTCTGATCGATAAACTAAGATGTAAGTGGATTGATAATTCACTTGCTTGCTCACTCTTTGAAGCCAACCTAACATAACATTTGCTTTTTCAGACGTATTTACATTGGTCTCTGATCAAAATGGAACGTTGTCTGTTTCTAAATTCGATTCTTACTTACGAGAAGTACTGATGGTATGTGCTTTAATAACTTCACTTGTATTTACTTGCACAACCTTCAATGTCTTCCAATGACCAAGTGTAAGCTGTTTGAATGGCAGGCTAAAAGTGTGGTTGTAACATTTAATGAATTAAGTTAATTCTGTGCAGGCAGTGTTGAGATACTGCTAACTCCTTTGTCTACGCCCCATCGCAAGTTTTCCAGCCCCCTTGTCAAAAATGCAAACCTGGAGAGTCCCAAACCAATTCCTTCAAATTTACCAGCGATTTGAAAAAGGATAAATTCTAAGCGCCCATTGTATCAGTGGTTGTGTTCTATCTTGTAGCTGCCGTCTGCCATTGGAGAAGAACCTAATTTTGGTTATTCACACGATGCTATTGAGTCATTTTTCAAACCACAGGGGGTAAGTGATGAGTGCTTTAGTGACTGGCTTCTTGCACACTGCATCACTCACACTACTACATCATACTGTCTTTTTACAGCCTTTGAACAAAGCCAATTCTGAGATGGAAGACTTTCTTGGCTGCTTGCTTTTTGAGAACGCGACTGGCATCCTACACTGGATTCAGATGTACCACAAAATAACCAAAGCGTCAAATGGTATGCTTATTGTGTAGAAGATACTAGTGGTTGCCCCCCCCTCGACTTCCTCCTGTGATTCTGAGGAAGAGATGAATTCAAGTGATACATAGCTTAACAGTATACAACTATACAGAGAGACAGAAAGCGAAGCTTGTTTGTTTGTTTGTTTGTTTGTTTGTTTGTTTGTTTTATTTGTGGAAAGACTTGAAATCAACTATTCGTCATTTGCAATAGAGTCAGCAGTGAATTATGTGCAACTTAATTTTGATGTAACTTCAATCTGCATTTGTTTTTTGGGTTCCATTTCAGTTGAGCATCAGGTGACTTGCAAGGTTTGCTCGAAGAAGCCTTTCACTGGCTTGAGGTACAACGCTCTTCAAGCAATTGTACAGTATCACCTCTCAGCAGATGCTACGCCATACCTGTAACGCATTGCTCTTTTTGCAGGTACAAATGCCAGCACTGCTACAGTTACCAGCTGTGTCAAGTTAGTATAGGCTGTTCTAGAGTGAATTTTCTACGAGTCGTTTATTTTCATTTTGCACTCAATTGATGACAGCTTTGCTCTACCATCTTAGGATTGCTTTTGGCGACAGAGGGTGTCCGGTGGTCACAAAGCAGATCACGAAGTTCGTGAATATAGCACGTGGGTGGGTGATATAAACAAAAAAATGGATGAAAATGTGTCGTGTTCACTTCTTTTCTGATTTGATTCTCGTGGTCTTGCGTTAGAACAAAGGCGAGCGTGGAACATCTGTCAGAAAGAAGCTGTTGTGTTCGCCATTGAAATCCAGTGCACAGCGTGAATTGCCAGACTTTCCCAAAGAGCCGAAAATGAACCGTACATTAGACATGGCTAACATTGTGTGAGTACAAGCTGTTGATTGATTTTCAGTTGTGTTCTCACGGCACTTTCGCCGTCGGCCGCGTTCAACAAAGGCCTTTCCCCTTCTCTGGACACCAGTTGGTCGACCGCAGCCCAGCTGTGTTTGCGTGCGTGTTCTTCGTTGTTATACATCGCTTCATTTCGAATTGATGAGTAGCCAACGGAGACAGCATTGATCATCGTTCTTTTTTCGTTTTGATCTGTAATATGAAATGGCTTCTGATGTCAACACAAACCAAGGAGATCCTTTGTGCCTGCACCGTTGTATATCAAACGCGACACAAGATTTTCCATTTTCGGTTTCTCGCTGTTGCCGTCAGAAATTTGACGATGGAGTGGTAGTTAGCTTGCGGTAGTTTGACTTTGCCTTGTCTCGTCATGAATGCGTTATTGGAACTGCCTCTGTGACGTTGTGGTTTTGCTTGATTCTAGGCCTCCGCTTCCCTCCGACCTGCCTGCTCCTGTTGCAACACCAAAGTCGAAGAGACCGTTTCGCAGCAGTCCAAATGGAACTCTGTCATCACGTGCAACTGTAGAAAATGGTCAGATCTCACAAGAGGCCGTTACTAGGTAACCATTTCAGCCCTGGTGCACACTTTGTGTTGCATGTGCAAACTCGCTATCTTTACGAATTATTCGAATCTATCTATGATTAATGATTTGTTCCTTTCGTTGTACTAAGAATGGATGACGAACACCGTCTGATCGCCAGATATGCGTTGAGGTGAGTTGGCCTGCGGTAGGTAGCGATAGCTGGTCCATTGTCAACCCTCTGTGGGATCATTCACCTTTCGATTGGCATTTTCCATTGTGACAGATTGGCTAGCGAACCATCGATGGACAATCAATCCGCTTCGTCTGATTGCAATCTGAGTAATCAGCGAGGCAAGATTTGCGATTTACAAGACAAAAATAGGTGAGGATGACTCCAATGTTTCGAATTTTTCCAGCTGGCAAATTCCACTCTAATTCACTATCTTCCTTTTAGGTGTCTGCTTCGAGAGATTCGCAAACTGAAAATTGAGCACGAGGAAACTGTCCGTAATTCCCAACAGCTTGGTACTGATCCAGATCTTCTCACGGAGCTCCGGCAACTTCGTCAACGCAAGGATGAATTAGAACTGCGCATGTCTGCTTTACAGGAGACTAGGCGTGAGTTGATGGTTCAACTGGAAGGACTGATGAAATTGTTGAAGGTAACCTTGCAGAATTTTTTAATAAAGCGTTTTTCACCCTTACCATCATTATCAACTCACGCTAATAACAAAGCCTCATCGATCGCATCGCGTCAACTAACCACTAATGTCCGTCATTCGGTCGTCATGCCAACTGCTTCTTGGCTACGGTCTCTCTTTGTCTCTCATTTTTAGAACACCGAGAACGCTGAGTCCCATGCCCCTCTCCGTCTCACGGCCATCAATGACTTCTATAAACACCAACCATAAGACGCAGCTTAAACACACACCCACGCATGCGCACTTATTCACAATCTCCTTCCAACGTGTTGATCATCGTTGACCTGTATAACTAGCTATTATTATTTTTATTATTATTATTATTATTATTATTATTATTATTATTATTATTATTATTATTATTATTATTATTATTATTATTA
>JANVCG010098546.1:0-14976 GCA_025505365.1 Haliclystus inabai
TTGTCATAATTTCTAGGCATTCGTTGGGTTTGGGAAAATTACGTTTGAGGGAGTGGAGTACGTACTCCCATACATGTTGCCAACACTTTCAACAGGAAGGCTCCCAGCCCTCACTGCTATTCACTTCAAATTTACTGCTATTTCGATTGAAACCCTGGTAAACCAATTCGCTGTTCAATTCGTCATAAAATTGTAAATAATCAAATATTTACTGCTAAATGAGCTTATAATACTGCGGTGACATTTCAATATGGTAATCACTTTTTAACTGCGAATTACGACAAATTTGCTGCTTTTTTATTCTAATTTACTGTTACTTTAAAAGACTGTTAAATTAGATCAATTTACTGCGAAAATATACCAAATTTACTGCTGATATGATCAATTATACTGCTTGTTTTGACTTTTGCTGTTCAACACTAATTTACTGCTGTTATAGCTCAGATTTACTGCGATTTCAGCCTAATTTACTGCGGCGTTAAATCCACGCCAAACATTTTCATGGCTGAGAACCTGCAGAGAATTGTATCGAGTCTCTATACAGGCTATTTTTCACAGTTGTCACATTGCTATGGACGCTGTTTGTTGTCAATGAAAAGCAGCCAATGGCGGTTTGAATCGCAGTAATATTGGTACTATTTAAATGCTGATAACTACTTCGCTGGTGAGTTAAAAGATGCTAAAACTCAGAAAAATACTTTTCATGACATATATTTTGATATTATTTTGTTGAACTTTGCTCTCCATGACATGAATAGCTTTTTGAGATCGTTTCGAAATTGACCCATGGCCTATTAGCAAATATTTGTGTGAGTCTACAGCTGGGATGGAAGCTTGTCTGAATAACTTGATAACAAGCATGATTGAAGGAATGAAAATAATTGCCATGGTCCTTTCTACCCCTCCTCCCCAAGCAAATCCATCATACCATCCTCAAATTCCCAGCAACTTTGCAAACCATGGGGCTTATAATCAGCAACAGCCTCCATTGCATCATGGAAACCAACAGCCCCATATAGTCAACAATATGTCCCATACACCATACCCAGGCCTTCTAAAGGTATTGATTTGGACCGATGTGCAAGTACTACCTCCCACAAAGATATTTTAAACCTCCTATAAACATGTATAAATGCCAAATGACTGTGTTCTGTGTTTAATTTTCTTTCAGATGATTTTACAACTCATTCTATTTGCTTATCACTGTTGTTCAAATTATTTGATAAGTTTCCAATTATAATCTCTGCTAACTGACATTCATTCCACAAAATTGACTTGAGGGATATAATAGGGAGTAGAGATACTACATCCACCAGTATGTGGGTTAGGTATACAATAGGCATATTGTTGTATCGTGATATTTCAAGCACATACAACAGCAATCAAGTTATAATTAAACATGCTCAAGTGAATAAACTATCAATGCTGATGCTTGCATTCAATGCATGCAGCCTACACAGAGATAGTTAGAACTTAAAAAACACATTTTTTAATAGAAAGTAATACTCAGGACAACAAAATGTTAAGTAACGTGGATGCTTGTATTTGCTGAGCTAAGTAAGTTTGAGCACTGAGCTTTTATAAACTTTCTTTAAAAAAAATATGTGCTCCATATCTAATTTAAATAAATTCAAAACCCTGAATTGAAAACAGGACAAGAAGATAAAAAACAAACAAAAGTTAATGGTTCATGTACAAAAAATCTACCTAAATGGATACTAATGAGGAATTTGTTCCCTAAACATTTGAGTTATAACTTGCCTCACATGTGTTGATTCCGAGGTAATTGTGGGCACAGTTAAAAATATATTATTTTGGATAGAACCTGTCAACATGCCTTTAGCAGCCATAAGCGCACTCTATAGGATTTTTGCACTTCAGAGCATACCATTAAATATTACCTCCTTTTTGGATCTTGGATTAGGATACTCCTTCTTGCAATACGGAAGAAGAGGATATGCAGGGTACCCTATGAGTAAAGCTGGAACTTTATTGTATCCCACTAAAATTTCTCTATGAACTTGCGGAGTCTGTCCACCTCGCACCATTAAATTAATTTTGAATTTGCAAAGACTCTTCCATCATGTACGCTTCCAGGCCATCTAGCATCAACATCTAGGAAAATGCCATCACAATTGCAAATACCTTGCACATTCAATATGTATTTCATTTTATAGCTGAAATACTCATGAGCATTTTCTGCTGGTTGTTTTATACAAATATGTGTAGATTTCACAAATAAGTTCCTCTTTGGTTGACGGAAATCTGATATTTTTCGGGCCACATTCATGAGTTAATACGAAGCAGACTTTTCGGATTGCAACAGAAACAGTACATATTGCAACACCAAACGCATTTGCTGTCATACTTAGAGAATTTTTTTTTCCATTGTGTGTCTAGTAAGTCACCAGAAAAAGCACTCTCACACCACCTTTCAGTCCGACCAGGTAATTTTCGTACAGAAATTCTTGTTTGAACTCTGTTTGTTACATACCGTAAACGAGCCAGGGACACATTTAAACTAGTATTGAGACGTGAGATGAGTAAAGTTAGTTGAATAAGTATAGCTTTTACATTTTGAATATGCGCAATGAGAACAACAGAAGCAGCAAGTAACACAGTGATAGTATTAAAGCAAAGAAAAACGATAATTGATCTGTGTACGTCGGCCATGTTGAAACGCAATGATAAATCATGTGACATTTCCAGCCTCGTTATGCTATCACCATGACTACTCCTATTGTGATCACCACCGCCATGCCTCCCTCTAAACCGGAATACGTGTGAAGATCTTACATGCGAGGATGATCCTATCATGTAGAGTCATGCCCCCTTTGTAAACATGTGATAAGATGATCCTAGCACACCGGATCTTCCTACTACATAGGATGATCCCCCTCCTTGTAAACAGGGCCTTAGTGTTGATGACTCAATTTCTTCAGATAATCATTCCACAAACAGAAAAAACAGTTTTTCTGTCCTTTTATGGAATGTAGAAGGTTTAAACGGAGTTTTATCTATTTATCCTGATAAAGATTTTATGAATAATTCAGCAATTGTTCTACTAACAGAAACATTCTTATTGGATTATCCAAACTATTTTCCCAATTATTATCCATTTATTCTACCAGCCAAAGCGCAAACAGGGGATGGTACCTGTCCTTGCGGTAGTATTTTTATATTATGCAAAAATTTTCTAAACCCATTTCGATTGGTTTTGGCACACACTGGATTGGAATTGCAATTGACTTTTTTAATATCTTATGCTTTTATTACAAGCCAAACACTGATGTTCACGTCATCATAGAGGATGTTTTATTTGCAGTAGCATCTATTGATAATTTATTGCCATTCATTTTATGTAGAGATTTCAATTGCCGTATAGATGCTGGTCTTATCCAGACTGTAGATTCTCTACATTGTGCAACAACTTTGAATTTCCTTTTGAAGTGCAGCTTCAAAAATCTAAGTTTCAAGAGGCTCTAAAGAACTGATTGATTAATAGTTAATATGCCACATGCACTATAAAAACTACTTTGCCTGTACTTCAACATAGTGTACTCCTTCATTACTCTAATCTTGTTTTATTTTCATTTAATTCTCATTTCTTCGATCTTTACTTTATCTTCACATCTGAAATGTCTGTTCAAGCAAATGAATATAGCCTATCTATCCAATTTGTTCGAAAAATAATGCTCTTGTTCTGAATTCATGTAAATTATGCTAGAGAACCCAAATAAGCAAACAAATATTGCTTACAGGCTGATCCACACCATGCACCAAATGATGTAATCAAAAGACTCGCCTTGAGTCATTGTATTATCATCATCATCATCATCATCATCATCATCATCATCATCATCATCATCATCATCATTTATATAGAAAACCTGATAAGTTATCATAAACTTTTTTTTCACAGGACTGATTTATATGAGTTTGGTGCACAGTAACAAACACAAAATTTTACACACAATAACGAAGATTAATTGGTTTACGTATGTATTTATGTACCCAATTTCATCTGTTGGAAAGGGCAAAATTTATTTATCTCTCTATCTTACGTATCATTTATACTTAAAACTTCTGTTTGGAACCTTGACCTACAACTCTTCATTTATAACTCTTAATTCTTTATGTAGAAGCTAGCCACACAATCAGCATGTAATCAGCCTAGCATGTATAGAATAGCCTAGCCAGAATACATAAAAATACGGTTTCAATGCATTCCTCACTCGATCTATCGCATCTATAAAAGCTTTATGCCCTGCATATACTATAAAAAACAGCAAATGCGATATATGTAATAGCAGAACAAAGCTTACAATACCTGATAGGGCACCAAACTTGTGTGTCCTGTTCCTCGGCGAGTAGCCACCATTCCGCAGTTCAAGTAATTTGCAGCAAGATGTGATAAAATAGCTACCTATGAAACATGAAAAATCCAACCATAATTAATGCTAACAGCGAGTTTATTTTTGTTTCTTTTAAAATTCAAGTATTATGTTCTTGGCATTTTTCAAATGCATTGCATATGTAGAAAAAAAAAACAGAAAAGTCAGCTGACTCGTCCCATTGCAAGTAATTTAATCCAATGTGATAAGTGACTTCAGTGTAATAGAGTGACTTCAGACACAATTGCAGTTTGCTTTGTAAATGTCAACAAAAATGTACTTTTCAACAGGAACAATTGTTCTTCGAATATAGTTACAATCTATAGTGATTCAAATTTTGTAAGTGATTGATTTTTATTACTTTTATCATCTCATAAAATGGCTCCACATTTGAAAAGAAACACTGCTTATGATGGTTAACATCAGCATACTAGATAAGATTGATTTACAAATCAATTGATGATGAGTTAAAGCTGGGTAAAGATCTTTAGTTTGGTTTTAGAAGTAACATGAATAGGGGAATTACTTTGACCTATTGAAGAAGATCTAAAATCAATATTCAAGATTGGATAAACAGCTGTAACTCAAAGAACTGCAAAATGGTATTCAACTGGAATCTCCTGTAATAAACAGCAGAGTGTACATTGATATACCTGTGATGCCAAGAGTGAGCAGCTAATATAAGAGCCTTTTCCCGTTTTTTGTCGTTCAAGTAATGCTGTTAAGATAGCCCCATGGGCAAATAACCCAGTTGTCATGTCTGTCATTGCAACGCCAACACGACATGGCTCTCCATCCTGAAAATCAAATAGGCATTGTTCAATAATGCTGCATAAACAAGCATGTTGAGTTTGTTAAATCTTCACAATGATTGCTAGTTTGAGACGTGAAAATGTTATTAACACACAAAGCAATGAATGTTGGTGGTCATTCCAATAATGTAGTTAAAATGTCTTATGATATGATATGTTAGCTCCATGTGTATAAATAAGTTCATTAAACATAAAGTAAATTTATGACATTTAATTATAAACATTTATTTAGCAAACTCCATTCTTATCATGTGAAACTTTACTAATATTTATTCTCGCGTTATTTTCAATCACCAACAAAACTCATTGATGCATGTTGTATTTTGCCATTAGAAATATTAATTGTGTAGCAAAACGTATAAATAGAGAACACATGTGAAATCCAGTGAACACATTTTGAGTTATTTTTCATCACTAAGACGTTATCATTATTTTATTAAATATTGTTACTGTTTTACACACTGTTGTTTTGGTTTATGTGTTCCCTGAGACAGACATCTTCAAAAATCAACAAGACAAAGACACAAGATTTCGTGAGTCAATATCTTTATAGTTATTGTTACAGTTATTCTAAACGGCTCGAATTTGATATTTCATCAGATATGCGACATTCAAAACACCTCGATTTTGCCTAGAATAGTATTTCAAATTACAGTCCTCATTAAACAATTACTAGGCCAAATATGATAAGATATTTTTGGTCAAACAAATAATCTGGCGGGCGAATATAGGTAAGCAAAGTGCTCTGAAGCTATTATATCAAGCAGATATTGAAGCCATTCATTTACATGCTAAGTAAAAAGAGAAAACTTATTAATACCCTTAATTGGGTACAAGTGGTTTTGTCAGTGGAAGACCTAAAATTCCAAAAATCCACAATATTTGGAAAGCATGGCATCCAGTAATGCACAACAGTGTCAAGTGGAAGCGAATCAAGCTGCATTAGCCTGAACCTGTTCTGCTGACATAGCACTGGCCTGTAAAAGCAGTGACTAAATGCGATTGGCTAATTTTGATCACATGATTTTTATTCATCTGTTATCCAATCATGTTGTCGGAAGAAAGTCATGTGATCAATCAAAACAGAACACGTTTATTAGCATCCTTGCCAAAAGCCGAAATATCAAACAGGTTTCCACCAGTCAAAAGTATGCAACAGTTTTCATTATTCGAATCAATGTTTTAACGGCAATCATTTTGGAATCAACAATATTTATGGATTTTTATGTGTTGCTTTAAATGGGTTCTTTTTCCATCATTCAAATACTATTTGGCCTTCGTTTTTTGCCTGTACAATCTTGATGTTGGCGCCTAAAATACAGCAGGACTGCTATTGACATCGCTGTAATTCCTGGTTCTGTTAATTTTTGGAATTTATAATGATTTGAACAAAGACCAGCAAAACAATTTGTATCAATTTCAGTGAAACTGTAAAAAGCGTTTGTTGCTAATGAGGCGATCAAACACAAACATTAAGAGTTATAATTCAAAACTCAAATGACCAAACATTATTTCAAATTTAATGCTATTAAAATTATCGTAGTTTCTTTGTCAAATTTCTGTTTTGTTGATGCCATAACAAAAACTAAAAAAAGCGACAAAATGTTAATATTTTGCACTCGCCAGTCGCAGTTTGGTTCAAATTTCGAGAGCTTTTACAGCTTTAGTCATGCTCTAGCACAGCGATTTTGCCACGCACAAGATTGAGACCGCAAATTGATGTTTTCACACTGTTTTTATAAGATTAGAGCTGTGTCAGCAGAACAGGTTTTGTGGCGGGGCTGCAGATGGTTTTTTCGTAACCAGCGCCAGAGTTCCTAGCCTCACTCAATCAGCATCATTTTACTAGATTGAGGCTACACTTTACCGCTTGCATTTCAGATTTGTGTGCCTTGTCCATTGTCCAATCCTAGGTTGGTTAGCTCTTTACTTCAATCGTATATGTATAGCAATACAGTAATTCCATTGACGAATATAGTTACAAGACAAATTCTGCGCATTATTATTTTGTAGCTCTCTTCCCAATCCATACTATGGACAAAATGGTCAGCCAGGTAGGGTGCAGACGTACTTCAGGCTAAATTTCCTGGACAACAACTGCCAGGTTGTCAATATTTTACGTGTTATTAGGCTATTATTTGTAATTGATTAAATAATAAAGTACGGAATGTCTGAAATAAGGAATATATTCTAGAATATGCATTTTATAGCCAAGGACCTCTGGACGGCCCTACTATCTTTCTTACAGATAACTGTGATGAAGAAAGAACTGCAATTCAAGCTTCCTGGACAAAGGCGACATTATTGTTGTGCACATTCCATGTCCTCATGCCTGTGTGGAGATGGCTAATGCACAAAGACAATGGAGTTAATATCATTTATCGGCGGATAGTAATAATGCTCATAAAGAAGATCATGTATGCCGCTACAGAGACTGATGCCAAATATGAAGTAAGCAAATTCTACAAAGTGAATCAGTTACAAAATCCAAGAACTTACTACATTATATTAAAACCTATGTACTATCAAACGTAGAGCAGTGTGCTACAAGTTATCGACAGTCGCTTCCAGTACGTGGCAATCACATCCAAAACTTTGTTGAAGCTCAGTTCTTAGTAATGAAGCAGGACATTTGTAAAAGGGTGAAGAGCTATAACGTTATTGAGCTCTCTGAATTGGTAACAGAAGACCTTGAGCAGCATTACGTTGATAAGCTGCTCAAAATTTCAAACGGAAGTTACGATGGTGTATACCGTAAAAGATTCAAGCCCGTACAGCAATCTAAAGAAATACCTGAATGTCATGTATAAGAGGTTGACAAAAGCTTGGGTTTATACAATGTCCTTTCGTCTCAGGAGACTTCCACATATGATGTTGACATCACTGCAGGTTTTTGCAGTTGCTTTGTAGGTTGTGATGGGAGTCCGTGCAAACACCTATTCACTGTAATTAAAAAATACAAACTGGGATCAGACAATTTTTGCCAATTTTCAGCCTGGAAGAGAGGCAATGTTATGCACAGATTGCTCACAATAAAACTCTTCCAGCTGAGTATTATACAGATCTTGCTTGGTGCTTGCACAAAAAGCAAGCACCATGACCAAGAGCAGACTTGGAAGCTCCCTCCACTGTTTAGGTAAAAAAAATTGTAAACAGCTCTTCAAAAGTTTTGAAGCCAAAGATTGGCTCACATAAGAGGTGTAAACGTGGTGCAATCAATGTTCAACCAGAGGCAATGAAGAGAAGGTCCAAATGCAAAGGAAAGGGTTAGGAAGGCATTGCCACAAAAAAGTAATCCTTCTGAGTTAACCCTTGCAGATTAGAGTCGCTATTCCAAAAAAAGAAAGCATTCTTTAAAATGTATTGTTGATGCCAATGTGCAACCTGCAATGAAAGCTGGAAGACCTATGTCATCAAGAACACAGCCATCGACATCAAGAAATGATATCCGACTTCAGGTGATTGCATCAGCTACAAGGCGTAATATATAATTTCTGTATTGCAATCTGTAAAGCATAATGTTTGATTTGGTTATCAGTTTTGTCTTTGCTATCGGGAGATTACAGCCCAACCCCAAGAAAAGACCACATGGAAAGTCTATGTAACAAACATTATTACCTCCTATTTCCAGTATTTTGTCTTGTTATAAAATTTAGCCTTTAAAATGACACATACATCTTATCCATAATAATAACAATAGTAAATCTGAAATAAGGTTGATACTTGAGAAAAAGTAAATAATCACATAACTGACAATGACATGGTACAGTAGGGTGTTGCATACATAAAGCATGGTCTGTAATTTGTTTCATAAACAGACAATTAGAATAATGCTCTCTTTTCATTCAGTTGACTTTCATGTTTTGATTTTTGTTGGTGTGTTTAATGATATTTTTTCATGTGTTTATTGCAGTTGCTATTGTTAGAAAACTATACACAACATATTGAACAACTTGGAGCTGCTTTGGTATCCATCTTTATATGTTCATTCAGCCAGGATTGTAAGTGGAACGTTTTTCCACAGGTTTTGCAAGCCAGCGAGCTATTGGTATGCAACTTGGTGTGCTGGAACATCACCTTCCTGCTGCCGAAAGTTTTCCCACAGTATTCACTAATGAGCTGTGAATCATCTCAAAATTCAGCGAAATTCTATCTAAGACAGTAGTCAATGTATGTTTTTTCATCTCCAATTGTTATCCGAGTGCTGCATGCAGTAGAATTCTGAGAAGTCGTTGATGGTCTCGGCTTATGGGCGACTGATGGGTGGGCGTGGCCTTTGAATTGGGGCGGGTCGGTTTCCTCTTCGATCATCTTTTCAAACGGGCGAGGCAGTGTAAACAATCATTAAGAAGAAGCACAAGAGCTGAGCTGCAAGATAAAACAGCAGACAGCAGAGAATGACGGCAGAGAATGACGGTGCCTGTGAGCCGCCGTCCACGGTCTGAGCTTGGCGCCAAAGCTCCGCTTTTAACCCCACAAGCGAATTTCAATCCCTCATGAATCTGGCTGTGCTCACGCAAATATTTCCCAGTCAGAGACTTTTGTCCACATACGGTGCATGCCTGTATTGCTGTTCCATTGTATTTGTGTGCTTTTATTATATATTTCTGGAAAGAAGCAAAGAAGTCTTCAATGTTAAAACGCTTACTATGTTTATTATTTCTTTGAAGATAGTCTGTGTTTTTGAGACCTAGTACTCATTAGGCCTAACACTAACACAATTCAATGCCACTAGCCAATCAGAAAGTATAAACCAATAGAATTCAATGTTAACTATTACATTCTGACCTCTTATCAACTTTTGAATACCTCTGTACTCTACTTAATGAAATTGTTGTCAAAGTATATGGATAAATGAATTTATTAACATTATTACAGAAGTGGTGGTAGGAACCACAACACATGTATGAGCTAGATGTATAAGTTAATTCATTATATTTGAATTTTCCCAACATTCAGAAGTGTGGGTGTGTAAGGCAGTCCTGTGACAAAAATTGTACAGGAGTACAAATATCGTCATAGGACCGTCCGATGCCCTTGCTTTTAGAATTTTGGGCGAACTCATTTATCTAAATCAGAGCATTCCAACAGGGAGCCTTCAGTCATATTAAGAATTAAAACTTTAGTGTTTTAATGTGCCCAGCATTACAGCTCGTGCTATACTGTTTTATCATTTATTGCTGTTGGTTAACTTGGGTGCATGTGCGCATTGTGGCTAGGTGTAGGTTGCGTGCGGGATAGGGTTTTTTTGTCCCCTGTTGTTAAATTGATTTGTGTTGATCGTGGAGTATTTTAGACTCATCTCCCTTGGTTGCGGGGGTAGTTAATGACAATTCCTTGGTGTGTATAAGATAATCCTGTAGATTTTTGTTTCTGTTGAAAATGATAGTTGGTATCAAGTTATGTAATTGAGGTACTGATTCCAGGTAGGGTGTAAGGGTTCGTGAGAACAGACTTTTGTAGAAGTCAGTGATTTGTTCATTATAGGTTGTTATGAGAGGAACGACTTTTTGAATTCGTTTCGGTGTTTGGCGTGATAACGTTTTTTGTTTGAGTGCGTTATCTGATTGATATAGAGTTCGCATAATTTGAAATGTTCGTTTTGGAGAATATCAGGTATAGAATACATAGTCGTAGTACTAGTATATTCTTTTTGCTTATGTTTCGTATGTAGCGAGTGGTGCACGAGTTAACAATTGCCCATTTGGTTTGTGGTGGGTGGTATGACGTGAATGCAGGAGATTATGTGTGTCTGTTGGTTTCACATAAATATCTGTTTCAAGTGAGCTTGTTGTTGGCCAGTTGTGCTCGATATAAATATTGAGGTCGAGGAATGCAGTATGCGAGTATGAAGTTGTGTACGTGAGCTTTATTTTTGGGTATATGTTATTTGCTCTGTTAATAAATTCCTTTAGATTTTGTTCTCCGTGTTGCCAGATCATGAATATATCGTCTAGAAATCGGAGGAAGCAATTTGGTTTATATTTGCTTTGGTGCAGAAGGGTCGTTTCAAATTCAGCCATGTAGATATCAGCGTAGCTTGGTGCAAATTTAGTGCCCATAGCTGTGCCTGTAAGCTGGAGGTAATGGTGGTTATTTGACGAAAAGTAGTTTGTCGTCAAGATCATGTTTATCATGTCAAGTAAAGCCGGTAGTGGCGGACCGTTGTAGTGTTGTTTATGTTTACAGGCGAATGTTTTGACTGCCTCTATCCCCAGTTTGTGGCCGATGCAAGTGTATAAGGCCTTGACATCGAGGCAAACCAACATGGCGTTCGAACCGAATCGCATGTGTTGTATTAAGGAGATAAAATGAGTCGTGTTTTTGACATGAGATTTGATATGTTGGCGGAGTGGCTGTAAGATGGTATCTACATAAGCTGATAGCTTTTCAGTTTGTGAATTATAACCAGACACGATTGGTCGTCCTGGTGCACCTGGTTTATGTACTTTTGGAAGAATATAAAAGACTGGCGTTCTATGTTCTGTTGATGGTGTTATTGTTGCTAATGTAGCATCATCTGTTTGTTTTTATTTGCTGATGCAGTTTAGGAATTTTTCAATAGAGTTTTTGAATCTCTCTTTTGGGTCTGTTTCCCCGAGAGGGTGATATGTGTTTGCATCCTGCATGTGTGCATTGACTTTGATCTGGTATTGTTCATTAGTCATCACAACTACAGCGCCTCTTTTGTCTGCGAGCTTGAATATTAGGCCATGTTGTTTTTTAGATTTAAGATTTCTTGCAGAGTATTTCTCTGTTTATCATGCTGATGTGGTTGGTTTATTATTTTTTGTTTCTAGCCATTTTTTGTATCAAGGCTTAGTTACCTGTGGATCCTTTCTAATACGCAGTTGGCGGCACAGTATTTTTGGTTCATTGTCCTTTGTTTGTTTTTGAATAGTTTGAGCGATCTCTTTTGGATTGGTTTGCACCAATTTTTATATGTGTAACGAATTTTGTTCTTAAATCGTTCAAGATCTGATAGCAGTTGTTGCTTGTACTGCCATTTGTTTTGTTCAGGACCAAGAATGTGTTAAGGACCTCTAGAGAGTATCTCTAGTTGTTCAACTGAAAAGTTGATATTTGTAAGATTGATTATATTTGGTTTCAGTATAGATATTGAGGGCAGATGATTAACCAAATTGTAAGTGGTACAATGTTGCTTTATTAAATTGTGTATGTTTAATTGGTTATATACACTGAGGAGCTCTTTATGAGCATTATTATTAAGTAGATTTTAATATAATTTGTTGATATTTTTATGTTTCTTTTTTGTCATTAGGTAATGGAATTGTGCCATTGGTGTTACCGACTGTCAATTTGTTCGTGGATGGTTGTTTGTTTGACCGTTTGGTTTTTGGCTATCTGCTGATTGGCGACGATTATATGGGTGTTGTTGATTACTGTTGTTGTTTGACCTGTTGTGGTGGCAGTGGCCTCTGGATTGCCTTCTGTTGCCATTTGATTGTTGTTGATTATTATTATGTTGGTGATTATTATTATCACCACTATTATTGTTGTTGTTGTTGTTGTTGTTGTTTTGGCGATCTACCTGCGGTTGGCGCAGGAATCCCGTAATTAATTGCGACACCGGCTTTGGTTGTAAAGCTACAAACGCAGTAGTTAGGTGAAGTAGTTTGTACGATTGTGCCAACAGTGTGTGCAATGTTCTGTTGTAAGTTATGGTTAATAACTTCATGCCAAAGTTTTGCCTTTGTACTTCACTCCAATTCCTTGTTTGGTCAAGGTAGGTGGTTTTCAACTTGTAAATCTCTAATCGTAGTGCTTCACAAATGTGGTTGCATATTTCAGTATTTGCGCTCTTTAGAGTTTCAGCAATCTTGTTGTCGCAGTTCAGCCGCAATAGCTCATTCGCGCCTGGTGGTAGTGATAATGTTGTTTTTGTTTGTTGCTCTGGCCGACATTGTTGTTGGTATGCCGGCATAAAATTTGTGTAGTCCAATATTTTTGTTATTATGTTTCTGAGGTCTTTGAATTGCTCCTCAGAGTGTTCTGGTTGAGTCAGGTTTCTGATGTCCATAGTTTTTAGGCATGGCAGTGGTTGGCTGTTAGTTGCCAAGTTCAGGATGGTTGCAATGATTGTGTAAAGGCGGTGCAACACTGATGTTGGGTTCTGTATGGTTGGTAGGCCATACAGATCTTGGCAAGTCAATTGATTAGCAAATGATGCCGTTTCTTCTGCAGTACTTTGCTTTTTTAGTTTGATTTTTATTGTTGTTGTTTTAGTTGATTGTTTGAGGACTTGTTGTTGTTCCTCAGACAGAGATGGTCGTTTATCATCAGTTTTGGTTGATGTTCGACATTGTTAGTCTGATGGCCCTGCTTCTTGTTGGGTTTCAGGGATCACGAAGTCATTTTGTGTGATCAGTTCAAGTGCTGCTAATATTGGGTCGTCTTCCTCCATTGACTCATCATTGTCATCAAAGAGGCTTGGCAGGGAAGGTGATGGTGATGGTGCTGGCTACAGAGGGTTATATTGTAGGAATTCTGCATTTGCAAAATAGTGTAATTCATGTGATTTATGTGTTTTTAACCTTTTGTTTTGATTTTGATTTTGATTGTGCAGGTTAGCTGCATGGTTTTGGATCTGATTGTGTAGCAAATTGGGCTCTGAATTTGTCAAAGCTTGGTGGATATCAGCTAAATACATATTGTGCATTGTCGAGCAGCTCATTAATAGTTTGATAATCATCTCTGTAGATTATGTATTGTTTGAATGTAAAGGTGACATTGTGGTTTTAGTGTACTGTAGAATTAGAAATAAAAGGTGAGCGCACCTCTTATTGGCACTAGCAATGGAGGATTCGTAGCGATGAGCAAAGCTCAGGCAAAACCACTGGTAAGAGTGCTAATAAATTACCCTTTAATGAACAAAAGCATTGTTTAGGATGGTTTGGTATTCATCATCAAGGTATTGGTCAAACATTGCATCGTTCAGCTTTACATCATTTAACTTTCAGGTTCATGGTATTGCTATGAATTCCAATCTACTGGTGCCGAAGGAGGTAAACCTCACATCCACGGAGGAGTTTCCATTTCGGATGAAAGCTTCAAGATAACCCATGAGAGGATAATATGTCGTGCGTACGACCTGGCAAAGTTGGGTACAGATTACCTCCTTGACATTGGTGTAATTGATAGTTTGGGTGATTTATACAACAAGATTGAGCTAGCTCAAACACTTCAAAATCATGATTGCGAGAAGGGTACTGCTCAATTACTATACATGTCAACCTTCGCAATTTTTTACAATGATTTTTTAACATACATACTTCTGTTTCCTCACATGCAGCTGGAAACCGTTGTCAGAAGTTGGTGAATGCAGATGGTAACAAAAAATGTAGGGTCTACCAAATGCCACCCTGTCTGCAGTACACCAAACACGTTCGGTGCAATCCATATAGTGAAGACGTACTCCAGCTTTTGCTACGTCTTCAATTGGCAAGAAAGGCTACAGACGGAACACTCAATCCAATCCGCCATTTTCAACCTATTAAGTTCCAATATCCGGCACATCGTGATGAGAAATTCAGTTCTACTGAACCAGTTAACTTTTTGGCACTACGTTCATCAAGCAACATGCAAGTTATGGACCATAGGATTCTATACTCCTATGTTACCAAGTACTGCAGCAGGGTGAATGACATGCGCTCTGTCAATCTCACACGGCCGATGTTGATGTTAACCCAAGAGCATTGGACCATAACAAAATTCAAACACATCGGTAATTCTCTGTCTTTCATGTATTG
>JANVCG010098657.1:0-14964 GCA_025505365.1 Haliclystus inabai
TATACCCCAAAAAATTTATCAGTCACAAAAAACCACCCTTTAATATTTGAACGTCCCCGTCTACCGAACATATGGAACTTACCCCCCCGGGGAATCATCATAGATAGCTGCAGCACTTTGATTAGATTTCAATTTTGAGATGACAAATGGGTAGAATGGTTTTAACGATACATCAGTTACTAACGACTATTCTTGATTATTTCTAATATCACGGACCGCTTCATCGTATTTCTTGCACAAATCTTTATATTGATCAAATAAAGTCCTTCGAAGTTTTCCTTCTTTTGTAAGCAGAGTGTTTAGCGCGGTGTAACAAGCGGATATGTTTTGGCGGTTTAGATTTGTATCTATGAATTTTTAAGGTCGGAACAAAGGTTTCAATGCACAAATCAAGAATAGAAGATATCTTTTACCAATATAGATTACGATTATAGAAAGCCAGTCAATGTTTGTTAAAATATTACCAATTGAAGCATAGTCAGCTTCCCTGAAATTCTTCATACGTTTTACTGCAGATGATTGACTGATTTCAACGTCGGGGAGCATATAGTAAAGTCTAGGGCATTATGATCGCATTTTTAGGTAAATGGTTTACAAATTTGTAATTCCAGAATAGTCTGTGGTACATTTAATAATAAAATCTCCAGAATGTTATCACGTCGTGTTGATTTTAAGACAGATTGAGTAGGAGCATTTTTAATAATGCATTGAAGAAAACTTTCCGTGGCTTTATCAGCTGAATTTATACACAATGGCACTGACCAATCGATTGATAGAAAATTAAAGTCCCCAAAAAAATAGCAAGGATTGCGGTACGAGCTCATGCAATAGGATACATAAAAACACAGTTTATTTGTCTGGTAAATATCACAAGCAGATGATGGAGAATGGTAAATCCCAACAAAGCAGTATGAGGGTTGATTGGAAAATATAATGTCAATTGAAATACATTCTGGAGTGTCAAATTCCGATGGTATTACTATTTTATTATACTTCAAGTGTGATTTGAGAAAAATTGCGACCCCACCAGCAGGTTTCTGCGACGAAGGATCTTTGCGAATTAGATGGTATTCTGTTATATCTGTAATGAGCTGATTTGGAACAATATATCTAAGCCAAGTTTCAGAAACAAAAATAATCTATATGCAAATAGACAAGATGTATGCAAGCCTGTGTGTGTCCTTTTCACGGTCCTCCTGTTACAAGATAGGTGCTGATTTTGGACTCCAAATGACAGGAATTTTCCGGATCATTTTAGGCTATAAAAAATTGAGCTTTTTATTTGATACATTGACATACGAGCAAAAATATGTTTTTCCGCAAGCAAAACAATAGACGTCTGATCCCCATTGCTGGGCTAAGATGCTCAGCAGTGCGTAATCCAAGTCTCATGACAAAGTAATGTGCACGTGAAAAATTTTCAGAACAATAGCAAAATAAATGGAGGTGAGAGTTCAATCTATTTGTGGACAGTTGTTATGCCAACAGAAGTATCAATTGATTCATTCAAAGTTTTGATTACTTTTGCAGAATCCCGGTACAGAATTTCATGTAAATAAGTGCTGTGGAAGAAATTGCATCGGATTTGTAAACTTCCATGCCATTTTTATTCATTTATTGTTCAACTGGTGCAAATTTAACAAATGGGTGGTAAGACTTTGAAAGGAAAGACAGTATTACCAACAACATGCAGTTTGAAATGTACAAGAACTTTGTTTTGAAGTGGCAAGTTGCTTCGTGATTGATTATCAGAATGGCATGACTTCTAGAACGTAATCAATTAAGGAAACATTTCAACATCAGACTTGAAAGGAAAGCTTTAGAGTGGCTATCGCTAAATTTTGGCTTCATGCTTTGACATTGCTTCACATCTAACTTTTTTCGAATTCTAACTGAAATTTCGAGTTTGCAATTTCCTAACATTTGTTTTGTTATGTACATCGTCGGACAAAAATTGTGAAGCTCATATCTTATTATTAGAAAAATGTATTTTGCTTTTTGCAGATTTCACTATTGAAACTATAAGATATAACTAGAAAAAAATAGGATTCTGTGCTTAACTGTCTCAACTCATGGACGATTGACCTGTTCTCAGGCTAAATCGAACCGATTTTGAAAGTTGTCTGCACGCAGGCTAATGGACAGTCCGATTCCAGGAGTCCGATAAAATCACATTCCCTGAACTGCCAGTAGTGTTTGGATAAGGTACCCTACCTCCAATGCGTCATTAGAACTGTTCGTGAGAAATGAGAACATGAAAATGAAATTTCATTTCAAACGAGCTATCCAATTGTATCAAAATTAATTTACAAAATGAATCGCTCTCATCGAGTATCACTGGTTTCTAGTATCATAAATGGACCAGGTCAATAGAGCATCAAGATTGTCCAATTTGCTCATTAATGATCCTGAGTTAAAGTAATAGCAGCCTAGTATGGATCTGTGTCTGCTGAAAACTGCTATTGAGGTGGCGAATCAACGTTTTTTCAATCGGGTTTTCAACTAATTTTGAAATAATATGCCAAGTATCAACAGGACCTTTACGTTCAATCCTGAAAGATTGGTCTGGATTTTGGATTTCTAGAGCTTTCTTGTTCTCGTAAAGCCTAGCAATATGACGCCAATCAGCCTTTGTGTGCGATGGCCTGATAAAAATGCCTTGGAACTTGACAATAGACTTCAGTTTCTTAGCATTAGCCAGTATCTTAACTCTACCAGGTTTGCGACAACATCGAACTTTGATGGGCCTAGCACGGCCATCACGGTTGACACAAGCTTTTCTACCTTTATAAACAAATGCTACAGCCACCTTGTAAGTGATCAGGAGGCTCTACACACCAAGATTAACGAAAATATCTGTATAGCATATTTGTTTATCAATAATAAAAGATGCTGACAAATTTTTGTTTTTCTTATTATCTCCACTATTACATTACATAAACTTGAATTTCATGCAGGGAACATCAGCCAATCTTGAACGTGCTCTACTGCAGAATCTGGAAATATTGCACAATCAATAAGATGCAAGTTTATTTCATTATAGGGTCTGACAGCTATTTTTAAGGCCTTGAATGATTATTAGTCTTTGTTTTGCTTTAAACTACAACCAAAAAGACAAATGAACATTTGAATAATAAGGCCTGATATTACCTACCTTTGATATTATCTCCTTCATTTTTGAATTCGCTTCAAAACTATTTTCAATTGTATCATGGATCGAAGCTCCAGTACTGAACAACGCACAATATACTTTGTTTGGTCCTGCAACGATAACCTGTTTGAATCCACATCCATTCGTTCTTGCGCAGTGAATAGAGCAGACTACACGGGATTGAACTGTTCTGTTGGACAATAGTGTGTAGTGAGTAGGTACAATGTTTGGTCGTGAAACGTAAAGAAGTTCACAAACATTGCCAGTTAAAATAAAAGCAATCCCACACAAACACCAGTGGATTAAGAAATTCTTTAGCAGCAACGGGAATCTCCATCCTGAAAATATTGGATTAGAAAATTGAAGAAAAAGCAACATGTCTACCATTCTATCAATTTATGGAGCGTTTTCTCGCATTTGATTGGTCAAGAGCTATTTATAACTAATAGATGGCTTTACAGATTAGCTTTGTTGCTATATAGATTGGCTTTTGGCTGTACAGATTATATACCAAGGTAACGTAAGGTTTTATCCATGTTATATTGACGTAACGAATTGGAATTTTGCGCTGCACTGTGTAAGTGATTCGACTTAATCGAATTCTACAGAAAATTCAAGAGAAAATTGTACATAATATTTGGTGTAGCAACACCCTATAGATAATTGGACAAACATGATAAGATCTTCAGTGGATCTGCGCATGCATATTTTGTATACTCATTCATAATGGCATGAAAAATCTAATACCTCTCACTATGGTGGTTCATCCTAGTGATAATCACTCAGTCAAACTCTCTTATCATTTGAAAATATTTCCTGGTTGATATTCTTCGTCATTCTAAGGAAAAAATATGCGCAATTCGTTATACTAGCCTTCGGCTTTCGGGCTGTGCGCTGGGCTGTCGGCCTCGGCTTCCCCTACAGGTCGCCTCGCTGCCTTGAATTGCCTTTTAGCCAACTTTTTAGAGTTAATTTCATCTCAATAAAAGTGCGATGAATTGAAAAAGATGCAAGAAAAAAGCAATATTGAAGTTCAATTTTGATCATATATGCTTACACATTTGTAAAGCTTAGTAAAATGATATTGATACACTCTTACAATGCACATATTCAAATTTGATTAAATATTGCTACTTGATGTAAAAGTGGGCCTTAATAAAATGAGCTATGTTGACTGCATATTTTGATAGTTCAACCACAGTAAATAATTCTTTCTTTTCTCAGTCAATCACTTGCAGTTTATAAATTGTTTTGCAAAGTTTGATTGTTAGTTAAACTTTGTTGCTTTATTTTGTTGAGGGAATCTCCACAAGTAACCATCCAGTGTTTATATTGGGAACAGCAGTTGTATGATTCTGAAAACTGATACAATGAAATGCATCAATAAAAGACCCGAAGCTTCAATAAATTTGGTGTCAACAAAAGGTCACTTGTCTATGGTGATTGTAATTTAGCTTCGAGTGAGCTGATGTAGAAACAAATCAGAAACAAAATCCTAATCAGACTGAATAATTGAATACAGCGACACAACGAAACATCATTATAAACATGCTCATTAACAGTTTGTATTTCGTAAAATTACAGGTTTGCTTTCGGATTTTATAATTTTCTGGCTACTAAGAAGTCCCAAAAAAATTGTTTGAATTTGTTATTGCTATATGCGGATCACTTCTCTCTGTGTGGAGTGTTGACAACAGAACTGGTGTAAAACCGTGACATAGTTATCCTTTCTGCCGACCATAAATTAATAAAAAAAAAATCTAATCACTGATTAGTGAACTTGAAAATAAATACAAGTAATAGTTACCAACAGGTTTCTGTTACCAGAGATCTTCACAACGCAGTACACGAAGTTCAGCCTTTAACATGTTGAAAAACAACGAAGGCAAAGTAATTTGAAAAGATTCAAATGAAGCACAGAACAAATAAGATCGAAAAGGACTTACCGAAAAGGTTTTCCGTCTACTTGCATTCCAGAGGGAGATCTTTGATCTGAAAGTACGACTTCTCCTTCGAGCCAAACATCGATAATTACTTTGAGCAAAAACCCGAGATGAAACACGTGCATGCAAAATCGTGAAGTGACAGCCATTTTGAAAGAATTTTGAAATTCTTTATCACAAAAGAAAGAGAGTAAAGACAACGCAGATTATTTTCTCATGACTCCTTATGAAATTACGTCATTTTCAGATTTTAAACTGCAAATTTTGAGCTATTTATCGCTTTTTAATATGCAAAGAATAGAATGTGCAACAGTTCATAGCCTTTAGTTACCTGAAATAGGTATTGGAAGTTTGAGAAGTGCGCAGCGGAGAAGTTGTTAAATCTGAAACATTCTATTTTGTGTTGATCACAAAGTCATTTTGCGCTTCATTATTATAGATATCGGTAATCATAGAAATTTGATAGTGATATTACTACTTTATAAACGAGACTTTTATCGTGTCAATTACAAGTAAGTGCTATTGCACAGTTTTGATTCAGAGTAAGAAAGTATAGGAACTGGAGACGATACGTTTTAATTGATCAGTTAACAGTTATTGATCTCAGGTTCAGTGAATATCGGTTGATAATGACGAGGTTCCGTTTTATTTAATCTCAAACAGGTCAATTTTCAAAAAATGATTATGAAAGCTATATGATGCAATTTGAAATTAGGAATTTTAAATAATGCAAGTATATGCAAGGAGTAAAAGTGGTGAATGTGAACAATAGTTACATAAGTCTACAGCCCTATTGCAAGAAAGTTTGACTTTATGCAATCATTTCAATAGGTAAAAAAAAATTCATGATAAACCTTTTTATTTGAATCCAAACTTTGATGCATATTTTTTCACTTTTGTAAGATATATTGCTTGAAGTTTTCAAGTGAGATGTAAACAAATGCGCTTTCTTGTGTATCATGATGAGGTCGTTTAAAACAGGGTTTAGTTTAGAATTTCTAGCTTGCAGGCTTTATTAAAAACGTTTAAGCAGCTTTTAATGTATTTTTTGTGATTTGTGTCTCAGAATTGCTTTTGATTTCTCATAATCAGTTGTTACTAACGACCGTAAACAAACCTTGCAGTCTCCATTTTTATGTTGCAGATTTGAATACAATTCGAACCGGTCAGTATAACTTTGTATATTGACGGCTTCTAGAACAATCACATTGCTCTATTCCTATATTGACCGGTTTGATATTTACTAATAATAAATGATTCATATCATCAACAGTTTTGCTTATTATGTCAAGACATTGTAAACATAACAATGGCGACGAGGCAAAAATACAGCGATTTTATTTGGCCGCTAAAGTATCTGGCTTGAGCCAATACAACAATTCATAGGACACGCTGGTGACAATGCAATGTCTATCCATTCATGGATCCTTTATTTCAAGATCTAACTTAATACCATAAATGAACATTTGGCTTCTGAATGTCAGCTGCTAGTAGGCAGTAAGAAAAATGTATTGTTACCGAATCTTGGTAACGCAGGTTTTATTCAGTTTTCATCTATCCCCCTGGCACTATAGACCACAAATTATCCACATGCAATTAATTTTGTACTGCCGTTCGTGACACATTTATTTTAACCGTCAGCTAGTGTCGAGACATCTTTGATTTTCGCCAACGTAGACAGTCTCAAGGTAAAACTGTTGCCGAGTTTCTAACGCGTCACGAACATTGGCTGTTGATTGCCGTTCTGATACGTGTTACAAGCATTCGCTTTTGATTGCCGTTATGATACAACGTGACGTGATCCAGCTAAGCATGAGATCGCAGCCATGATTGCTGCAGACAACTGAGAGCCTATCGTACGTTCACCTTGGGTTCATGGGCTAGTCACAGTCCCTAAACCAGCCACCACGTCCCACCAGAAGGAGTTTTTAGGATAACAACGGACCTTAGGTCCCTGAACAAATACGTATACAACCATTTGTTTACCCAGCACCTATAGTAAACGAACCATTCACAAAACTTAATCTAATAAGAAATGTTTTCACATCAGGCTAAGTGAGACTACTCATCCCCTCACATAAGCTCAACTCCACTCGATTTCATGCAGGAATATAAACGCATGCCAATGGGTTTATAAGACAGTGGTTCTGTAGCTCAATTTTGCATTTGCCGAAAAAATAAGGACCTTCCAGCGGTCATTCCATTTGTCGACGACATTCTCGTCCATGGGAAAACTCAAAAGGAGCATGACCTGAATTTTTTACGTGTTCTGGCTGCATTAGACACAAATGAGTTTCGCTCAAATGTCCAAAAATGCGTATATTCAGTTTCCTCTGTTCACTACCTAGGACACATTTTATCATTTGATGGAATGATTTAGCCTGACTCTAAAATTGTATCTCCAGTTGTAGACGCCCCAGCACCAATTTTATCTAAGGACGTACAGCGTTTTTCTAAAGCATGATAAACTATTAATGTGATCTAATGCTTGATTTAGCTTGCATTGCAAAACAACTTGGAGTGTTCACACAAAAGGACACAATATTCTAGTTGTCAGAACCAGTCAAAAAGCCTTCGACAAATTAAAAAGTATGATTGCAGGTAAATTACAAGTTTATCTTTCCGATCCAAACGCTCCCACGCTTGAGCGCCATGCTGTCTCAATTACAGAAAAACTGTGAAGTACCTGAGGCATATCTATCTCACAGTATTACCCAAGCACTGCAAAACTATTCAACAACCAAACGTGAAGGTCTTGCATTCGTTCTCGCAGCCAAATATTGGGAAAAATTTCTTATAAGAAGACATTTCACGCTTCCCACTGAAAATCAATCTTTTCGAAATCACCACTCCAGCGACCTGGTTCTCAACGCCAATCCAGCAAGTTTCCAACATTGGTATGATGGTTTGTCTGTATTTGATTTTACTGTTGAGTATCATCCGGGTTGAGGAAACAAGGTTACTGTCTATTTGTCACATCTTAAGCACAAAACTGCTAAGTTAGGCATCCCATGCTTAGAAGAATATCCCAACTTGGCTTTAAAACACCCGTACTTATGGGGTATCATCCTAAATAACGTACGATCCACTATGGCTGATGATGTCAAGCTTTGCAACTTTCTTTGCTACATCCACACAACCAGACCATGCCCCAATGAATGGAGCAGTCATCTCAAGGCTTATTATATCATTCGACATGAACTATCAGCCATACATTTCTCACACATTGTGAATGTTGCACAGACGTTCCTGTCTCATTACGTTCCTCCAGACTATGCAGGACGCTCATAGGAGACACCCTGGCATCGTATGAATGAAGCAGAAGCTGCAGAATGTTATTGGTGGCCTTGAATGAGCAGCGATGTTACAAATATTTGAAAATTCAGCCTACTGATATTGTCAGCAATGTCACCAATCGGTTCCAGCTCTTGCTATCCACGACGCTCCGTCCCCCCTGTTCACTCTGCTGCTGAAAGATGTGCCATCGATAGATTTGGATCCTTTGGCAGCGCCCTCTACAATCAATGATTCTCGGTCATCATCCTAGACTATTCAAGCTTTTCAGAAGTACTAGATAAAAGTTTTATTAACTCAAATCGTATCATCAAGTGGCCAGAAGAGATATTTGCATGATTTGGTAATCCTGACAAGCTACTTTGAGACAATGGCCATTGTATTCATATCGAAAACAATTGTCTTTATAGTATCCACACATTGTAAACATAACACAGTCAAAAAGAACACGCAGCTGTAAGTAACTGGATACATTTTGTAGTACATTGCAATAAAAGGTCTACGAAGTTTCTGACCGTATTCAATTCTGCCCTGTATGTCATAGATACGAACGCTTATCATTGATACTCGTATTTCATTACAAAATATAGAATTGATTTTATACATTCTATGGGTACTGGAATTATTTGTAGCTCAGTAGGGAGGTAAAGCTATTAATCTACCTGAGAAGTATAGGAAGACAATCAAACTGAACAAGTGTTTTACAAATAGAACTTTTCATTAATTTTTTTCTGATATGCAAGACACAAAAATATGTGATAGACTCGATCTCAACTGAAGCATTAGACCGATGTAACGAAATATTGAATCTCTTACTAAATCGTCCAACTATTTGATTACTGTTATTGTTATCATTCTTCTGACTCATGCAGCGGTAAATAAACAAAATAGGATTGCTTTTGTTGGTGAAAATATCACTACAGACCGCTAAAAAGAAGTTGAAATTGACTGAAACTCATTTCAATCTTCGCTATTTATAAAATATATTCATGTCTACTAATATATGTCTACTCATGTTATTTTGTCTTTTTTTGAATAGCTTGTATTTTGTCAGGTACGAATACAATCATGCATGAATAGCGAAAGTCTGACGAATGCAGTTCAAAGAATGTCCTAGATATTTGTGCATTATTTAGGTTTGCTAGCAATAGAAATGAATTCATTGATTCATTTACGTAATCTAGTTCGGTACCTAGGTCAATGAGATGTTCTCGTTATATTGGATTGCCATAACTTTGAGAAATAATATTTTCCTCCTGAGAAATTCAGGCTGCTTACATGGAGTGAGTCATCCAACCTCAATGCGTTATCCCTCAACGGTTCAGAAAAATTATGTCTGCTATTCATTCATGATTGGGTTTACTCAATCAACTAACTTCATAGCCCACATGCCAAAATTATGATAGAACGTAACCAGAGAATGGCGAATATGGTGTTTCAAAACATGTGAAATATTATGGCTCCATTTAATGGATTTGAAAGTCTGTAAATTAATGTAAACCATCAAGATGGATCTATCATTAAATTTCATTTGACAAATTTAACATTTTTTTTCAATGGTAATCCCCTGTCATGACTTGGTCTTTGAAAAAATCACAGTGGCTGTATTGTTGTCCAGAAAGTCAGCTGATATAGTGAGTAGATATTCAGGCACGCATGTTGCGATCCAGATTACAAGGAACACGTTAATTGCATTTATCATTGCATACGACTTCTAAAATAGTTTTCCCAATTTGATAAGTTTAATCCTGAACAAAATTCAATCCATTCACTAATAATGCATTCAAATAGCCATTCGGATTTATACACATGCAAAGTTAGGGAGTGTGTTATAATGTCATCGAACGTCATTACTAACCGCCTAGTTGGCTTCCTTAGGTGCGTTTATTGCATTTAAATAGAATTTTTTCGAGTAAGGTAAGAGATTCCTTACAGACCGACAGGTGAGGTATCAGCTAAGTGAGTCAACACACCATTCAAGTGAACGTAAATTCCGGAACAAAGTGCTTTCAAATCAGTGCTCCCACCAAATGAAGCTTACCAACTGCGGTGGGATAACTCGCTTCATGTAAACATTAGAGGTTAATTCAATTTAAGATTAAAAAACACAGAAAAGCTTATTGTGATGGCTTCTTTCATTTCAGAAAAATATTAACAATCTCTCGCAGGTGTCTTTACTAGCAATCTCTATTGAATTGAAATTCAAAACCCACTTGTGCTATTCATTAACTCGCGCAATATATTAGTGATCTCTCTAGAGACCTGTAATCACTCTTGATTAGTAGCTATGGTTGAGGAAAATAACAGTTTTACATATTTCACACATTTTGATTCATTACCATGCTTTCCGCTATAACAAAATCAAAGTGTTTCAAAAGTCAAAAAGTGTAGCACAAATCCCTACCAGAAATGAACTTAATTTATTCGATGAATACTTGAACAAATATGATCATAAGCTTGAGGAATGAAAAAGTTGCAACATCTGAAAAGTGCATTATTGGAGTTTACACTTATTAGTTTCGTAATTGAAAATGTGATTGAATTGTGACTACTGTACTTCTATTCGTATTTCAAAATTCTTCGTTGGAAATTCCATTAACTAATTATGATGAGAATGAAAGCTAAGCGATGAATAGTACAAAATGAGATATGAAAAGTCTTGCATTTCCATGACTCTACCAATGTGATTTAGAGAATGTGTATTTCGATCTAAGTCAAGATTAAGTCAAAAATCCCTGAATACAACATACCTGGCTTCATTCTGATGTCTGATTACAAAGACTGCTTCAATCAGGAGAAAGGTGAATGATTGATGAATCTGTCTACATTTAATAGCTGACGAATGAAAATGAAGTGGATCGTATATCATAAACTAATCTTTCAATTGCTATATATGTTTTCCCCATTCACCATTGCTATGACAACATGAAAACAGCTATTTGCTTAATGAATTTGAATATAAAATAGAATTCATTGTGCAGCACGGAGGAACATTGTTGTTTTCGTCTCAATATAGCCACAAGAAATTCTTTGGGATCGTCGAGAAAGTGATTGATTCAGTTCCATTAGCCACTTCAGGGACTGAATGAGCAGCTACATTGCATACTACTTAAAGTAAAAAAAATGTGTGTAATACAAACCAAAATCAAGCTGCTTTAGTTTGGATTCAGTGAAAGAATGATTCAAGTAATCTAAAACATCTAGTGTAACAAATCTTGCGGGACATAAATGGGGCATTGTTTCATGTATCAAACGGTAGCACAAACAAAATAATGGCTAGCAGCCGTCGAATACAACCGTAGAATACATAAAAAGTGAAATATCTTCGCTGAACTTTTATCTCACACAGTTTTCCAGGATTGAATGAATCTAATTCCAGTAACTAATTATTTTTTGAAATTCTCTAAACCTTCTACAAGACATATAAAGCAAATCTAAACAAATAAGTAAGATAGTTCTGAGTTGAATAGTTGATCCCGATATTAATATCAACTACGATTCCATGAATAATGTTTGGCCAAACAGAGCGCTTCAATCACTACTGCTAGTAATTATACCAGAATGGCATTGTCCTCGTTTCATAATGATATTAAATCACCTTATTGATAGCGAGATTTTACCCTCATTTTTTATGAGATTCTTGCTTGAGAGTCCTCACGGATTTGTTCCTGTTCAAGGCTGCAGTAAAAGTTACAACGTTTCCATCCAACATCATCCGACTACGTCGTAAGCGATAAAATCTTGTCATTTGCCTACCCTTGTTGCATGGTGTTGGACGATGTTGGGTGTGATATAAATTTTTGCAACTGTGTTGGATGGTTTTGATTAAATTAAATTTCTGATGTTGGATGGTTCTGGACGTATTTCATGGAATGTTTTATAGGGAGGCTTAGATTTTTGACGAGAGCAAATTCATTTCCCACCTAAGTCATCGCGCTTGAGCATTATGAATATGAACAGGGAATTCCCCCGAAACTCGTGTTTTGCTCTCGAGTATTTATGAAATTTGAAAAAATTCTTATCAGCTGTTTAAGGAGTTTAGTTTACGTCTTCAGAGAAAAAACTCAGGAATCGACACAACGAAATTCAGAGAAATATTTTTTTGTAAAGATGCTCATGATCAATTTTATCACTGAAGATTGGAGAGTAGGACAATTTAATGAGAAGTTGGTGGAAAACGAGCCAGCATAACAAGCGAGGACATGAGATTAAAAGCTATCAGCAATCTTAGCAAAGCAAGAGAAGATTTCTTGAATAAAAAGTTTGATTACATCATTTTTTGTGACTTAGTCACATATTTATGTTTACTGTAGCTTCAGCACCATCCTCCTGTTTTGCAATGTTCTGCTATGTTCAAAAATTCTCTCTGTAATTGTAAATTATAATTCAAAGTGTAATTCATTTTGTTTTACGACGAGTTTCAGTTTGAAGGCATTGCGGAAAGCTTTGTGGTCGTCACAGAAAAGTGTAGCGTTTAGAAGTCGCAATTTCACAAAAAACGACCCCACGTCACAACGCTATTATATTCTGCCTAATTCAGCTTAGAAACAAATACAGTGACAACTATAGTCAACCGATTTTATGCGTATAGCAAGTGTGATTTTTGTAATGATGTGGCACCTTTCTCTAAATGCCAAGTGTTGTATATTGATAATTAACTAACACCTATCTCATTGATGATGTTGTAACTTCTAACACTTTATGATTTTGTAGATTAGATTCATCTAGACATCACATGGCGTAGTTAATTATTGAACATCCGCATTCGTTAATTTGAAACAAATGATGGTTTTTATTGCTTTATTATTACTTTTTAGTATTTTTTTAAACTTTTTATTTTTATTTTTATCTGTTTTTACCTTATTGTCATTATGCCTTGCGGTTCCAAGCGAAAATCATCCGTAAATTCGGAGAACAACAGTACAGTGGAGACCCACTTAGATAACCTGGAGGAGATGCTCTCGTCTCTCACACATAGTTTACAGAAATTGACATCCAACACAAAAGACAATGTTTCAAATCGTACTACAGATGATATTCCAGCAGTGGCAACTGGTACCAATAACATTCAAGACATATTTGCTGCAGGCAATCTGCCAGCGATAAGAATGTCACACGCATACACACCCTCCCCCCCGACAAATTATCTGAACATTTTACGGACAATACTTGGATTGGTGCATACTTATATATCGGCAATACTTGGATTGGCGCAATCAAATTAATAATTATTTTGCCTTCATCAACTCAATTAATTAAATCAGAAGCATCAAGTATCGTTTTTGTTGTCTCGTCTTAGTCAAGAGCTGATTGACACTGTTCGAATCGTATTAAAACTTGATGTCTCTTTTTCACTTTTTTATTTATGCTTTAAATGTCTTCATAGTAGTGTCTTTTGCCACTGAACGGTTGTTCTTCGACGGCTACTAGCCATTATTTTGTATGTGCTGCCGTTTGATACATGGAACAATGGTTCCCATTTATGTCACGCACGATTTGTTACACTAGATGTTTTAGATTACTTGAATCATTCTTTCACGGGATCCAAACTAAAGTAGCTTGATTATGTTTTGTATTACACATATTTTTGATCTACTTTACGTAATATGTAATGTAGCAGCTCATTCAGTCCCTGGAGCAGCTAATGGAATATGAATAGATTACTTTCTCGACGATCCCAAAGAATTTCTTGTGGCTATATTGAGACGAAACATACAATATTTATCCATACTGTGCAATGAATTTATATGATTTGCAAATTCATTAAGCAAATTTAACTGTTTTCATGTTGTCATAGAAATAGTGAATAGGAAAAACATTTAGAGCATTTCGAAAACTAGTTTTCTAATATGCGATCCACTTTATTGTCATTTCTCTGCTTTAAAAGGCAGACAGATTAATCAATTATCAGACTTTCTCTCAATTGAAACAGTCTTCAGAATCAGACATCAGAATAAAGTCAGGTATGTATTCGAGGATTTTTTCATTAATCTTGACCTGTAGGTAAATGTTTACTATAAATTAATTTCTGATATGGAAATATATACTGTATTATCTAAATCACATTGGTAGTGATAGAAGTGTAAGACTTTTCATATCTTATTGTTCATCAATTAACTTTTTATTCTCATCGTAATTAGTAAATAGAATTTGCAAGCAAAGAAGTTTGAAATACAAAAAGAGTAGTCGCAATTCTATCACATTTTCAATTAAGTATTGAAAAAGCAAAAGAAAATTGCATAAAAATCTGCTATTGTATTCAAACGTTTTCTTGATTTCAGTGAGTATAATATTATTGGAAGAATGCACATTTGAATGTAGTGGATATCGAAAAAAGAAATTCTACATTTTTCCCGTAACAAGTATGAACTACAATAGCACAATTTTCAAATGTTTACATTTTTTCATTCCTCAAACGTATGATCAAATTTTCTCAAGCAATATACGATTAAATTAAGATCATTTCTTGTAGGGATTTCCCTGCAAACAACAGACGTCGTAGGGACGTCTATACGACGTCGTATTTTGGTCGTATGTACGTCCTTACGACGAAAAACGACGTCGTATTTTGGTCGT
>JANVCG010098768.1:0-32561 GCA_025505365.1 Haliclystus inabai
CACAAGCCTGGAAAGACAAATGTTTTCACACATTTCTACGCCCCCTTTGAATTTGCCAGAACAAGCTTTTGGCCGCCATTTAGCAGACTCTACTGTTTCACCGAGTTTCAATTTCAGGAGAGTCTGCGAGCAGGCTAGGTGTCCGTGGAGAGAGGCTGAGGATATAAATTCTGAAGATGACGGTCATTGTTTGGTTTAGAGCAAAATAGTTCATGTTCGAGATAGCCGTAGAAGCCAGACTATCTTGCTCAAACAGTCAAACAGAGTATCTTGATTGTGGCGGAGTGGGATTTTTCAAATGTAGTGTCTCTCTTTACTTTGAGTTTTCCAAAGCAATGTGGCTATGCTAGAAGACTTTTGCCAAATACATGACAAATAGGCTCCACATAAACAAAGAGATTTCTTTGTTTACTGCTACCTGCCAAAATTTGTAGAAAGTTTTTTTTCAACGAATATCAGTAGTTCAGTTACAAAAATAAACATTGGAAGTCTTGTGGTTTTAAAGGCAACATTTTCAAGCAATTACAAAGAAAAAAGAAAGCAAATGAAGTGTTGAAAGAAAACATAGCGACAATGAACTACAAGCAGGCAACAAGCAGGCAACAGTTCCGTAGTTCTTGTTGTTATATTTGCTTGCAATTTTATGATTAGAGTAGCTTTCATTTGCTTCATAAATCAAAATACAGTACCAGATTATCTTTGTGTTCTCTATGCTAAATACAATATATAGTGCTATGAAGACAAGGCGTTTAAGACAGAATGAGACACAGAAAACAATTTAGGTTTTATTGAATTGGACTGTGAGTAAGACAATAGTTGGATCTACAGGTAGTTATAACCTTTTTGTGAGTTAATTTTAGGTTGGAATCTATTACGCTATTGTTCACATTGACACATCCTCCTGTTCTTTCTTCAAAGCGTGAATGTCACCAACTGTTTTATGGAGTAGGCCCATTGATCCAGTGATTTGATATTGTTGTGCATATTGTTCATGTGGTGGATGTTGAATTGTGATTGGTCCTCGTGTTTTGATGTGTGTGATTATGTGTCTGTCGTATAAATAGTTGCATGTGCCTTATGTCTACCTTTGCTTGCTGTCAGTGATTGTAGTGGATTGTTTTAATGTGTATTGTTTTATTATAATGTATTTCCTCTGTTAACTGTAATGCTTCTGTTTGTCTTCACGTATTTCTTGTAAATGTAAATAGCTATGACTTATTGTAAATCTCTCTCTTCGTGTCTGCCCTTCGTGGCGACAACATCTAACGTACTAAGCTGGTCTACCTTCATAGAGGCTCTGTAATCAAACGGTCATATGTAACCCTTCATCCTCTCCCTGTTGGTGGCCAGCCAAATACAATACTATTACATCTACTACGTATGAGTGGTTTGTACATGGAGTCAATTGTTACTATTATTCCACACCTCTACATGATCAAAGACACTTATGTTACAATTGTACTGTCGTTTCTATCTCTCCCACTGGCCCCACAGCGAGGCAAAAGTATCTTCTTACAATTTATTTACTGTAGCAAGTGATCTATGTACTGTAGTACTTATATGAAATGTTAGAATTGCGCATTATATTTGGACTTCTTCCTCTCTAAAAAAATACCGCCACAAAATTCAGAATTCGATCAAGCAAACAGTTACCTTGACCATGGTGATTTTGATAGAATTTGCCTCATTAGACTTCATTGAAAGAGAAATCCAATCAATGTTGACATGATACATGATCTGTGACTTGAAAGAAGGCCTGATCTGAGAAACGACTGCACATCTATTTTGAACAATCTTGAAGCAATTGCAAACACGAAAAAAACGAGAGCGTTACAATCTCAAACACTGTTCCGTTTAAATGACAAGCCATAATGGTTTTGTGGACAACCACTGTTGGACCGTTCTAGGATGTTTTTTGTGTAGGTCCAGTCAATCAGCTGAGCGAAAAAGAAAGTAAACCATGACGTCATGCTATTTTTACCCCGCGTTTACATTCAATCAAATCCCGAAGCAAAGTAACTGTCACCTGAATTTCCCTTTTAAGATTCAAAAGAGGATACAGAGTAATTTTATGATTTGAGATGCAGCTCTTTTCGATGCCATGACATTGATTTAATATCAAATATCAAAAGCAATTGAGCTGCTATGCTGGTTCATCACCTCATAGCCCCTTAAGTGCAAAATTTTTGTTAGAAAATGGTTCAGTTTCATCACTCTGTCAATATATAGTCACTTACGTAAATTGCATGTCAATGATAGCCAAGCAGTGATTGAATTGTGATATCAGACGCTTGACGACTCTTTGTGTGCGACTGGAGGCTGATTTTGAACTGAAAATAAAATCTTTATGTCGCTCTCTGATGCGTTTGTTTTCTGTAGCTGCTCCATTATCGACAGAGCAAAGTTCAGACAAGGTAAGAATACAATAGACAACACCGAAACAAACAGATTGTCCTAAGGGAAACTACCCTTGATCTGAAGATGAAGGATGACGGAGAACAGAGTGTGGGGAGTCTGGATTGAGATGGCCATGACGTCACCCAACGCTGTGTACCTATAATCTAGTACTAAAGTTCGTCTACCACGAATCCTCAATATACAGTGATAGCTTGATCTTTTTCATTCTAATATCAACCACATTTAACTTCTTGAAGTCGTAAAGAGCAGTATACATAAACAATTAATTAATTATTACTTAAAACGAACGCAAAGTCATATTTTAAACCAAGCGTTTTTTCATTAAATTGAATTATAAATAATTAAATAATTTAAATAAATAATAATGACTTGAAGCTCAACAACTTTTACGACCTACGCAAGGATTATTACCACATAAACTTGCCAAGAAATAACCAATGCTACCATTACTTTTTCAGTTATTAGAGTTTTTAGAGTGGACACCTTACCCGGAGAAATAGTCCAGTCAAATTCTCCACAAATGTTTAAAATAAACTTCCTAATTACTTCATTAATAAGTAATTGATTAAATTTTCACATTTATGCATTAAAAATATTAAACCTTATTATAATAATATTCTGTAAATAAGTAAACCATTGAATTGAATGAATTGAATGGAATGAATGAATTGAATTGAATGATATATTTGTCACGAATAAAACATTTTTGACAGGCAAGCAAAGGGAAACTACGTTTCTACTTATTTACAGCATAGTTTATAGAGTTTATAGAGTTTATATACTATAGTTTACAGCATAGTTTATAGAGTTTATAGCGTTTATAGACTATGTTTACAGCCTAACCATGTAGTGTGAATGTTGCTTAAAAATGGTAACCTTACTTGTGCATTCTTTGGGAAATAACTTATTTCCAAATAAAGACACAGATTATACAGCCTCTGAGAATGACTAGAAAATAACGAAGGAAAGTCTAGTAATTATGAATTAAGTAGTCTAAAATGACCAGCAGCCTTGTCACAAAAATGTTTGAAATCAAATACATATTAATTTTTAAATTCATACCAGAACTGGTATAGACTACAATTTATAGACTTTGAAGACAGATCAAGTAAATGGTGTGTGATCTTGAACATCATTCTAAAATCTAGCAATCATCACGTGCAGTGCTCTACCTCTACATGTGTGAATAATACAATAATCTTTAGAATCAAGGAATAAAGAGTCTAGAATCGATAAGCTAAGTTGAAAATGAGGGTGTGATTTGAACCTGTGATTTGCAGTCAACTTCACTCGACAGGCCTCGACAAGGTCAAGTCTTTTCGGAATGTCTATATACTTGTCGAAATTAAGCTGATGAGGACTGGATCAAGTCTGCTCTTTTGTCCACTGAACGTGTTCATGGATCAGTTCATTTGCAACGTAACGTTTCTGTATTATTGGCTGTTCCCGCGAAAAAGTCCCTTAATTTATGCATATATTTCAGTAATCTATTTCTTATAATTTAGTAAATCTGGATAATTCTTAATCCTTTTTTGTTGTGTTGGGTAAGATCAATCTGTCGATGTCCAGTTTTTGAGTATCCCAATTTCACCTTGTAAATAAGCTCATTGAGATTTTTAATGAGCTAGTGTGTTGCTGGATGGTGTTGCGAGCTAGCTCATCAGGTCTTTAAGCCCAACCCAAAATAAATTTATATAACAAATTAATTTACAATCTTAGTGCTATATGAATTCAGCAATACAAAAATATTATACAGTCCTCTTAATTTTGCCAAAACATTGGTGATAACGATAATGACGGTATCTTTTTATAAAAAATCGTTGAACAGTACACTATATGTCCCCCTTCCTCAGAGAGCCGTGTACAAAGACTAATAGGACTTATTGTAAAACAAATAATTCGACCAAAATAATAATAATAATCATGCAAACAGCAGAAAATTTGAGATGATTGTTTGACATTTTTTTACATTTGTTAATTCATAATAATTATTTCTATTGCTCTTTTTCTGACATGCTGGACAATATCTACAAAAAATGGCGTGGAAAATAGAAACCTTGCCGATCTGTTTCAAATTCTCGAATTGGCGCAGCACAAGATCAATCTTTTGTCATCACATCATTTCATACCATAATCGAAAACGTTGACTTCCACAAATTGCAATAATTTACCATAAGTTGAGGTATTGATATATTTTGATATTGTGACTGTACAAATCATGGTAAGAATTTAATCACACCATTCGATCCGTTTCATTCATCTCTTGAGCAATATCGATGGCTTGAAGGTCTTTCTTGGAGAGATGATGGACAATACCAGCACCTAGACTATCACCCATCACATTGGCCATGGTCCTGAGCCTATCCCTAGAATAAACGGATATCTTGTAAATAAGCTGGTACTACGTCTATCGGTTATTTAATCTGTACGGAAAAGGGTAAGTAATAAATTTCATATTGAGAGAGACAGGTTACGACTTGCTATTCAAGCTAATACTTACATGCCTGACCCGAAATCAAATGGCTACCTGTAAGCGTACGTACTTAATATCGTATTCTTGGTAATATATTATGTCTAAATGCCTTCCTTATTACCATTGGGTAAATACTAATTGTTGTGTACGTAAGCTTCTCCAGTCCCTTTTGAAAACATTAATCTGTAGGCATGTAATTAACAGACTCCATTCAAATACAAGTAGTCATATCATAGTCTTGTTTTTTGTGTTCTCCCTTCAAATTCATGATTGAAAACATCTGTTATCAATTGTTATCAAAAACTAGATATGTATCGTGAATAAGGTGCATCCACTACATCCGTTCTTCGTAAATTCGAACATGTTATTGTGAAATACGATATTCAACAGAGTACAAGTACTACGCTTTATTGCTAAACTTACAAGAACCAATCAACGGCATAGATTAGACCTATCATATCTGTTGGCAATCCAACTGTTTCCAAAACAATCAACATGGTAACGAGACCAGCATGCGGAACCGAGGCAGCCCCAATAGATGCAAGCGTAGACGTGAGGCTAGAGAGAGAGAGGAAGGCGGTAGAACAGTATAACCAGTGATTGACTATATCATATTACAAATGAAGCGTGGATTACACTAGTATGTGACAATGGATACTATTTTACTGTAACAGCTCGCAATTCCAATGTGGAACTGTCGCTCACCTGCTGATTAATCGTTCCTTTGTAATTTGCTCATTATCTGCAGTATCAATCCCCAGTCCCTTCATGTTATCTATCTCTTAAATAAGTAATTGCAGCACCAAAAGTGGCGAAAGCTAAACGTATATGTCAACAAATATGTCACTGTAGAAGACTTATAGTTAACGCAATCCCCGGATGGAATCATTTGAGTCCCTCTTGGTATTAGGCTACTATAGATTGAACGTACCTGATTGATATGTAGTCCCCAAACGACAATGTTCTCCCAGTGGCTTGAGCGATGAAAATGGCTGCCACTGCTTCATAGAGCGCTGTTCCATCCATGTTAATTGTGGCACCCACTGGCAGTACAAACTGTGTGACCCTCTTATCAACACCATTATTGGTTTCTAAGCAACGGAATGTGACTGGCAATGTTGCTGCGCTGAAGTGAGTTACAAATAAAAATAATCAACCCTTTTTTCATTTGCAGTTGATACTTGCTCTATTTCCTCAAACACATTTTAAATCCAGTTGATCTTATTTAAATACTTTCCATTGCCAACTTCAACACGTGGCATATGCAATTGTAGTAATTAAATCATCTGTTGGCAATCTATGGGTTGGGTTCAATAAGAAGTGGCAAAATGAGCGTTCGAGGCCGACTAGAACCACTCTTTCGGCATCTACAAACTTGGAAAATGGAAACGAAAGTATCCCCCTGTGTCAACTTCAAAACTGGTCTAAGAATAGTAACAATCGAACGCTCATTTCGCAACTTCTTGAACCTAACCCATATAGCAAAAGTGATAATTTTACTGTAAATGCTTCGTCATAAGTACGAATTTTAATAGCTTCAAGTTGGTTTTTTGAAATAATTATTCTTACAATACTGTTCTTCTTGACTCGCGGATGTTAAATTTGGTTTATTTGATAAATTTTTATGGGTGTAAGAGAAAGTATTAGCCCCTTTAAAATCTATAAAATCAGGGTTTTGAGTTAGACTATCTTAGTTCTAATCATAATATCTTGATTCGCCCCTATAGTACGCCTAGTTTTAAATCTGCCCTAGCTTTACCTTGAGTCAGTTCCAAAAGCAGTTACCATGGCATCAGCTAATCCTTGCATGAACTTATAAGGATTGCGTCTGACGATCAGAAAGTAGCCAATGGGTAGAACGATCGCAGTATGAATGCCTATACCTAGACACACAGTGACAATGAAGAGAGCGAGGCTAATGAAAGTTTCACTCATATCAGGCATTTCACACAATCTAGCAGCAACGAGGCTGCATATACCAACTGGTGCACATCTGAAACAAAGGAACAATAAGTTAGTATTTATAGTTATAGTTGCTTCAGCTTGGGTCATCATTTAGCATACGAGGTATAAATCGATACACTGAGCACACCGACAGACCGCTCAGACGGTAGCCGCTAACTACATCAAGGCTCAGTGATTCAAGTTCTCAGTATAGGAGATACTCACAGCATTGCAATAGACACTAGTTTCATAATGACAAGATTAACAACGTTGACGATAGCAACCAAAGGCATTGCTTTTTCCGGCATGGTGCCAAGAACGATGCCAAACACAATGGTGAAGGAAATGATACCCAGGAAATTAGCTTGGTGAGTGTAAACATATTCGCTTGGTAGTTTATAGCGTCTAGACACTGTTCTGAAGCTTTGATTTTGGTTGGAGCTATATTGAACCCCTGGCAGGACTGTGGTTGCATTCAAAATGGAGGCGTTCTGAGATGATGGTGTGCTTACTAGTACGTTCTGTATTTTTGGCGGTAGAGTTTCGTTACGCTTCTCCACAGCTTCAATTATAGTAGTTTTACCCTGAAATTAAAAAATCAGAATTACAAGCTACAAGCAATCAGCTCAATACCTCAAACAGCAGGCACCTGTCGTATGCGACCGATTCCCCTTTTGTTACGTTGACATCCAATAGCAGCCTAGGCTAGGTTCACTGTACTCGAATCGAGAAACCTTGTAAACAGAAACTATTATTCGAGCTCGTCAATCAATAGAACGATTGTATACAGTTTGAATGCTATAGCTTGTTAGTTTTACTGTCCACGTATATGTTGTAGGAACATCAATACATCGGAGGATTCAATCGTTAAATTGTATCGCAGGTCAAAGGTAAGTCACGAAGTATTCTGCTCTCCGATGGTGGGATTGTCAAAAGCATTTTATTCACTCCAATACTCACCTGTATTACGGCGGCAGCGATAATGTTTTCTGGAATGACGCTTCTGCAGTTGATAAATCACATATTAGCATAAGAATAGGCCCAGTTGAAATAAAGAAAGCTAGAAGTTGTAAAATCTCTCTCATAACGTTAATATATAAGATGCTCACTAAACCACGTGATCAAAACTCGCTCATAAATCCAGTCCAGGCTGGCCTCATTTATCCTTTGTCTCATTTTGATGCATAAACACTGAAGTCTGTCTGTAGAAAATGAATGATTCCTTTAAAGACATAGGCTGACATAGTTAATTGCAGCAATAGGTGAATGCAGGTTCATAATAATGAGATACTAAATATGAGCTATAAAATATAGCATCAAGGTGAGCTTGGTTTGAACTGTTTTGTTTTACTAAAAAGATCAAAATGTTCTTCCAAGTGCAAATGGAATTCATTACCCATAATTGTAGTTGCCGCGGTGTGTACTCCACTCGAGCTGTATATATGTACCTATGATAACACAGTATTTGGATATTTACCTAATATATTTTCGACGCTGTACTTAATTTGAAGCGGTAGATGCATTGTATTATTTGGATTGGGTTTACTTGATTTGAATTTGAAAGACTTTCTCGAGGATTGTTTAGTTACACTATACTCTTGCATGTCTATTGAGTTAACTGATATAACGAATTAATAAACGTGGGGCGCAAGAAAGACGTGGACGCGCACAAGATTTTTACTGAAGCAGGTCTGTGTGGCAAAATCGGTTTCTCGCTTGTTGACTTTCATAACAGTAGCTCTGAAAACATGCATTTTGTGCATTGTGCAAATTATCAGCTTAATAAATTTAACAATCTATGACCATGTGCTTTATCTTGCATCAATGAGTTGTGTTTAAAATGTTATTGTTTGATTTGGTATGCAGGCAATTTCCGATGACGGTACAAATACATAAAAAAATGGGTGTAGCCATAGAAAGAAACTTTTTGGCTCCATGAAATTCAAAAGGGCCAGAATTTGGTGTGAATTTTCTGATTCCAATTAAATTTATCTAAGAAACATTTGCAATAATGCTTAATTTTGATAATCAAATGAATATGCATTAACTGTCAAAATCGAATTGATAGTCTAAATATCTTGATAAATAATGTTTTACTGTCTCAATCACAAAATTAATTGGACTCATGGTTGGTTTTACTTTTTCACGACATAATTTGCGTTAAAAATTAATTACCTGAGGATATCGAGAAATGAGTCCAGAGGGCTAACCAATCGTTTTTCCTGCTTTTTATGATTCGAATTACTAACATCGCCTCCAGGTTGTATTGCAGACACCAAAATTATACCAAGAATCACAGCCGCAACAGTTGTAGTCAAATAGTAAGTAAGTGCTCGAAGGCCAAGTTTACCAGATGTTTGTGGATCAAGTGTAGCTAGGCCAACTATAAGACTTGAGACTATCAAGGGAAGAATGATTAATTTCAACGACCTCAAGAAAAGCTCACCAAGAAAACCAATTAAATTGACTGTGTTTGTCCTATTTGGCTGTTTCATAGATTGAACAGTTGGGTTTAACGCTGCTCCCAAAATAAAACCCAAGACAGCACCAGCTATAATTGCTAACAACAATTTATTGCGTTTTGCTGCTTTGATGATCCGTTTGCCTTTTGGAACTGCTGCCATAACCTTTGTAGCAATGTGTAACTGATAGTAAAATTTGGAGTGATATCTTTGAGCAAATCCTGGCCGACTGTTACAAATAAAATTGCTGCTAGCGCCAAACACGCGCAACTCATTTAGTATGCAGGTTTGTGAATGAAAATTCACGTAGTCCATTCACGATTTATTCATGGTCATTGTCTAACTCAGTGAACTGTTATTGTCATGGCTACAAAATGGCGAACTAGTAACAAGACCTGATAGGAAAACATCTTAGCAATGTTAGTTTGGCTTTGTGAGCTTTGATACCGGACTGATAAATTAGCCGAAAACACATGTATCGTTGATTCAAATGATAACGAGCTGCACTTTACTTTTCATGCTGCACGGTTGTCTTTCACGTAGTTGAGTATCAGGTCAACAAAGTGTAAACAACATTTCAGTAGTAGCAGGTCAATTCAACTAATGGAATTGAATAGATAAAAAGAAAGACAGGTGCGTCTTGCAAAAATATAATCAACAATTTATATTTTTCACGTATACATGTTTGACAGTTGATTAATCCAGTAGCTGCTTTTCGAGCTGCAAAGTCCCTACGAAGGGTATAGACTATGGTGGCCCATTGTTCTGACAGCAAATTTCGTAATATACGGCGAAGTTAAATCACTTATCCAGTTATTCTTTTCACGTGTAATGATACTCAATACTATGTATAGAAAAGGGGAATAATCTGGAACAATGAGCCAACGCGGTTGAAGCTTGATACCAGACCATGACCATAAACCTATGTTTTCAAAATAATATAATTTTAGTAGGATGTTGGTCATTTAAGGTCTGCACACAGGTCTGGATCCAGTTTTCGTAACGTTTTTGTAGCATCTACCAGCTGTCAATGGCCCACCTTGGTCATCAAAAGTTATCAACGTTCAACACACCAATCTCAATTACACGTGTTCCCATGTTTGATAGGGGTCCTGAAAATTTCCATTGGAACACATTTGCATGTATACGATCCATGGCACTGCCAACTCCCCCCTCTTTTCATCTACGTGTTTGTGTACTATAAGTCAGGATATTGAAGAAGAAACTGCTTTACGAAAACATGAGCTTGATGCAGCCTGATTATTCAACAGCAGTAGAGGCCTTTTGAGCAATTATGAATTGTTACAGAGCTTTTTCCAACGTAATTTTCGAAGCATGTATGCCTTTTGCTTGTTGATTTACGGGATGAATTTCGTTCTTGAAGATAATCTATTTATAATCTGGCTTTGGCATACATGATTTGTCAATTGAGAAGCCCTCTTTAGGGGTTTGTCATTATAAACGATGGGGAGGGGGGCGGACTTCCTTTTGGAGGGCTACGAAACCATTTCGGTCAATCAACAGGGGTACGAAAATGATGCAATCATATTTTTAATGGGGTATGAAATTTATCAAGTAAATTTACCTACATAAAGCATTATGGTGATTATACAAAGAGTCAGCTATTTCTAATTACGGCTATATTTTCGGTTTTTAATGTTCTCTGAAGACTCCTTTTGAGCTCTGTTTCATAATATTTCCCCTCAAGCTGGATAGTTAAGTTAGGCTTATTATCACTTGAACTCATAATGAATACTCATATGTACTGTTACGTTCGTTTGCTGTTCAATGTTAATGTACAACACCATATTCTGCAATCAGATCAGGTAATATAATAATAATAATAATAAATTTGTAATTTATATATGCGCTTTTTCCAGTAGCTGATCAATAGCGCTTTACAATATCATTCATATTAAAAACAAACAATCAAAAGTTTAAAAATTAAGGTATGGAGATAAATGATATACAGGTTGCTAAATAGGTGTGATGGTTTTCACTTTTTTTTTAAAAAAAAAGTTGAAGCTCAGTCGAAGAATGCAGTTTTAAATAAGTGTGTCTTGAGATCCTTTTAAAAATTTCAACGGAAACAATGTCTCTTAGTTCAGAAGGCAACCTGTTCCATAAAAAGGGTGCTGCAGATGTAAACGATCGCCCCCCTTGCGTAGGATGCATTTCAACCACGGTAGCTAAAAATCCCCATTATCGATGATTCTACCTTCTACCTTTCTAATCATGTCTAGTCTTGCATTTTATCATCTTGCTATGGAATAAATATTATCATTTCCGAGTTATCATCACGCTGAAGAAGCACATTTGGTAAAAGCGTAATGACTTTATTGTAGGCTGCAAATGAAAACGCTTATCAGTTTCAATAGTGAGACATTCTTTGTTGTTGGGGTACAACATTATTAAATTAAATTCAAATAGGGTATGAAATTATCTGGAAGAGATTTGCTATAGGGTATGAAATTTTTACAACATTTTCGAAAGTTATCCAGCCCCCTCCCCATCGTTAATAATGACAGACCCCTTAGCAGACGAAGCAGCCATACGCGTATAAAATGAGGGGAAACGTAGAACACTTAGAAAAGCCATTTCCAGGTAATTTTCGAGCTAATCAAAATTGTATCTATTTTTTAGAGGACTATAACACTATTTTGGCCCCCTTGATTGTTCCTGTTTTACACTGGCATTGCATGGACTATCAGCAATATTGGATACAATGAATCTGTGCTTGACGCTTTGATTTGATTTACTTGATCTGAAATCATTAGAATGATGACGTCATATATTTGATCTCTTCGGTTGATCTTTCTTATTGTTCTATTTATAGTAAAAATTAGCATCTATAGCATTTAACATTTATATCTGTATGTAGAGACAGCCAATACTAAATAATCAGTTAGAAATTTGTTAAATTAAAGCCATGATTAGCTTTTCTCAATTTACGATCAATTATGATCTAAACAAATGGTTCTGCATTGAAAACAAGTATAGTAGCACAATATGTTGATTATCTCATTTGTATTCAGTGATAACATTTTTATTGAACTCGAGCAATGAAAAAAATATTGAATATACAGATAAAAAAAAATCATGATCATATGAAAGACTCTTCTGATTATTACAGCTTAACTTATTGCTGCTGGTGTTTGACGTATTGTAACGTATTTGAGCAAAGCCAAGTCCCTCGGTAATATCGATAAGTCAGAGCGCAAACTCACGTGCTGGACTCACACATGGGCTTGAAACGTATGACCACTGTTTAATTGAAAAGCATTTGAAAGCTGAAAGGTTCTTGAGTATACAATTAGACTGGAAAAATCTATACTTTAACTTCTCGCTCTACTCGGTTGTGAACTAAGTGAAAATATGAATATTTCTTTTGTCCTACACTTGGCTTTATCTATTGTTTTTGAACGACAGGATATTTTTAGTTGAGCTTAATATTAATATACTCTAATGAAAATATCATTGTAATTCTATAAATCCAAGGAAAGTTTATCAACTATATTAGAGTATTATACAGACAAAGTACATCTAGTTCAGTGGCTAAGAATCAAAGACACTAAGCCACGAGGTCTTCAACAATGACAATTCTTCGACAATCCAAAACTGTAATCCGTAGTTCTATCGATGTCATTGTCTATTGAAACAAATGGACTATTCAGCTATTAGCAATTCCAGTCTCATATGCACGTTTGGTGGAAATTGCTTGTTTCAAATGGTATTGTGTAACATCCCGTTTCTTATATACATTCTATTGTAAATGCCTGAATGGTCAATTGCTCGTTTCCGCCTTCTCTCTGTCGTTACATTTGCTGATCAAGTTCATTGATATCTACTGTTGACTAGACTGCAGTGGTGCCTTATAGGAGGCGAAGGCGAGAGGCCTTGAGTTTTAAGCCGCATGCTACCGTGGTAAGATTTCATCACGTTTGGCATGATTGAACTAGTTTTATTATTGAACTGTTTACCTTGAAATGCCAACGGTTAATCTTGAAAATGGAGACATCGTTCTTACACATTCTCAATATACTGTGTGCCATTTTCTGTATCGGTTTGGGTGAGTAAATTTTTATTTTCTAAGTTAACCTATTTAGTTTCTGATAACTCCAAAAGCCATTTTTGAATACCTTGATATTTCTCTCACCACCATAAACTCACTTCTATCATATCATTCGACCAGAAAAATTCAGTTTGAAAAATGTCCAAGGCATGCTCGGTAGCAGGAGAGCGCTTCTGCTTGTTTTAAGTAGATTCTGAACTGATTCATTATTCCACCGTTATGGTGTTGCTTGATTGTCATCCCCAGTTATTTGTCGATGTTACTTTATTCCTATTTGATCGTGGTTTAGCACTGTTACCCTTGAGTCTCTTCTTCAAGGTAACATTTTATAGAATTAGATGCCAACTGATGATCTGCTTTACATGTAACGTTTCATATCTAACTTTGAAGGGAAACAAACGTGAGTTGTTACCATTGGTATGTAGCTAATTAGAAGATGTAGAGTGTTTAGCAGCAATCATCGTTTTGTTGTTGAGATTTTAATTGTCAAGGTATGCCGTAATGAGTTTCGTATAGCTGAAAGAGGCAATAATTAGGTCTATTTCCACGAGACATGCATTCATAGAAACATCGTTACGATACACAAAACATATTGTCCATTCAAATGACGACCATCCCCTGCGGCTATTATTATCTTATACGTTGAGATGATTACTTTACATATGATTTGAAGTTTAAAAATCCAGTAGCTGTATGTATGTTTTATTTAATAATTTTTACAAAATTCTTCTTATTCCCGTTATTCTCTAGCGTTGAATAAAAAATGAATTTCAGTTAATAGCTTCTGTAATGCATGCAGAAATTAGTTTACGCCTTCAAAACCCACTTTTGATGACTTAAAGGTTAACTGGTGACGGGATACTGCAACTAGTTTTATGAAACTGAGGTTTTTTCAATATTATGATTAAAATTCGTTTTGTATTTTTTACAGGAGGCCTTCCTCCCCGGCGAAGTGTCTATCTTTTAGTAGATCAATCATCTTCAGTTGACGCACAGCAATTTGAACTTGGAAAGACGCTAATGAGAACACTCCTTTATCACTACAGTGTCTCACTTTCAACAACTAAAGTTGGCATTGTTGGATGTTCCTCTGATAACTCCAGCCTCGTATTGGATCCTATGCATAGTTTTAACAGAGACCACGTCCTATCAAAGATGCAAGCTATTCGGTAAGGTTCGTACGAACAGTATGTTTACTTAGATTGAAACTTGAAGGCTCATACATCATTGATAATTGCATTGCAGACATGAAGCTGGTGATGCATCGTGTAACATACAAAAGGGTTTGTACCAGATACTTGTTAAAATCAAAAGAAATCAGGACCGTGATGGTAAAGCAGTAATCATCATCATCGGAAACAGCCAGATACCAGCTTACGGTGAAGTCAAAACATCTTTGGATTGGCTTAGAAAGCAAAAGATCAGAATTTATCACGTATCCAACCGATTGATAAAAGTCAACATAGTATTTCAATCAATTATAACTCATATACGGGTGACTTTTAACAAAGATATCCCTGTGGCTGTCAAACGATTACCACACACAAAAGGTACGGAACAGATCTGTTATAAAACAATGGAACGCTCAATGAATAAAAGGTGGCTTCTAGAGCTTATCATGTAAGTCTTTGATTACACAGGTAGTGTTTGTAACAGTTTGATTTCGCATTTTAGAATTTTACGGTCAGTGTCTATCTCCTGGTATCACATTGGATGAATGCAATCGTGTTTGTGAGTGTCAAAATAACCTCTTACGCAATTGTTATAGAATCCGAAGAGAGGTTCGTCAATTAGGTCCCGATGAAGTGGACAGATATCATCAGACATATAAACTAGTCCAAACATCTCACAGAACAAAGGACAGGTACATTGCCTTTATTAAATTGCACTACAAGTACTTCTTCCGTGGTGTTCATACACGTGCGATGTTTTTCCCATGGCATCGATGGTATTTATATGAGATGGAGAATCTGCTACAGGAATACGACTGTCGAGTGACTGTGCCCTACTGGGATTGGAGCCACAAAGCAAAGTCAGCATGGAATGACACCTTCTTATTCAATTCAGATGAATCTTTCCTCGGTGGCAATGGAGACAAGAGAGATGACTTCTGTGTTAAGACTGGTCCTTACAGTGAGAAGAACTTTAGAATGCCAGCTTATGAGGACGGTGCATTCATCGCTAATATGTGCTTCAGTAGCATCCGTGCACAGAAATCAGACCTAGCATACAGAAGAAAAAAGAAACAATTTAGAAGCAAGCGTCATCGCCGATGTCTCCGACGGCTATTTACTGGACACCCACCGAATGAAAAAGAGGTTAACCAAGTTATAAGAATGAAGGCTAATGAATTTAATGACATGGAACTGAGAGTTAGAGTAGGTTTTCATAACGCAATGCACTGTGTAGTCGGTGAGTAGTTTTCTGTTTATCAATTGCCACACAGACAGATACAATTCAATTACACTGTCATATTGTAATATAGCACATTGCATTTAGAAAGGCATATTTAACAAATGGGGAATTATTGTTAATATTTTTATTGATTTTTGGAATTGATAAAATCCCCTTTCAAACCTCATCAAAGATCTGATATCGTCAAATTCCAAGCCTCTCTTTTAATTATAGAATTGAATGAGATACGTAGCATGGAATGGAGACTTTGTCATATAATGCGAAAACATCATTGTGTTTCTGCTTCTTCGAATAGGTGGCACAATGTGTACATACTATGCTGGTGATAGTCCTGAATTCTTTCTACATCATGCTTTTATTGATAAAATATGGAAAGTATGGCAGGACAAAGACGAAGTGTTCAAACAGGTCTATTTCAAAGGCTCAACAAAGAAACTATTATCAACTAATTATACGTGTGGTGATTTTATCGATTCTGAAGCTATGCCACATGGAGTGCGCGTAAACTACACGATATTCAAATCTAATCCAATTGAAACAGCGTGGAAAAGAATAAAGCCAATATTAGTTGGTGAGTTAACGAGGCAGTACCCGCATTTAATAGTACTATTTATCGAAGACAGTGAAAATGTTAGGGGTTTCCCCCCGGGGGTAACTTCCATTGCAGCATGACGGGGGTGTTCAAATGAGAATCTGACTACCTAACCCTAAAAAATTTATTTTTGCAAAATTTGACCATGAGGAGTAGCAGAAGCTCTCATGACTATTGGTTCCAGACTGGCTCACATCTATGGTTTACCAAAAACGCATCAACAAGTTCACTCAGTAATTGGCATCGATAATTTGACTGAAAACATAACAATTACTACTATTTAAGCTGACGATATTCTTATTCTCTATTCACAAATGTGCCGCTCGATGAGGCAATAGAAATTATACTTGAAAAAGCGTTGACACATTTCCCTCAATTCAACCTGACTTGAGAGAACGTCTTGAAATTGTTACTAAAAGCCATCTGGTCACGTTTGAAGGGGATTAACATGAGCCCATTAAGGGTGTAGCCATGGGTTCACCATTAGGTCATCTACTGTGAACTATTTTCTGTACAAAAATTCAAGTAGCCTGCTTGCAGAGTAAATAGAAGAAACAGCAACAACCAAAAGCACGCTTCCAGCGAAATACCATCAATTCGTAGATGACACACTGGCTATTATGCCGTCAATAGAATCTGCAGAAGAGTTCCCCGAAAATTTTACCTGCGTACATCCTAGTTTACATTTTTCAATTGAGTTACAAGACAATAATTTGTTGCCATTTGTAGGCCTACGTGTTGTAATCAGAAAAAATAAAAATAAAATTGAAACAGATGTGTTTCACAACAAGTGCAGTGGATTACTGTTACACATTTTCGAGGCACGTTGGTAATAAATACAAAAAAGCTTTATTACAAACTATTCTTAGTCACGCATCCTTTTTATCATCGAAACATGAGTATTTCAAGACAAAATTTGATGAATTGCGTGAAATGCTTGTATTTTTTAAATTTGAAGTATCCTTCGCTCTTAATGAATTTTAATATTAGCAAAACAATCAAGAATCGGGCTGAAAATGGGATATGTTTACAAACTAAAAACAAAAACGAATAATGATGTCGTTCTCTCTGAAGACCAAGTTTAAGCAAATTAGATTAAACATCAACTGGTTGATTTGGCTCAAAAACAGAACCAATTTCTACCAGCTGAAAACTACAAAGCGATTTATAATAATTTGTGCGTGAACGAAACCGGTATACAACTTCTAGTTTGATTCGTGTGATGCGAATTATGTCGGATACCCACACACTTCCATCAGAGCATCGACGATCACAAGAGAAAAGTTTCAATCATTTACACTCACGTTAATCTGCCTAATCGAAAATCTGTTTCAGAATTAAACTTTACTGTTCAACACGAGTTATAACCCAGTCGTGGTTTTTTTATTTGCAGGAAATAAAGAAGATGCTCATCCTCCAACTTACCAAAGAAAGGCAGATGACGAAGAAAGTTATCCAGATAGCTACAATGTAGATCTTCATAAAAGAAATTCAATGATTCTTTTTCAAGTCCCAAGGGAGGAGCAGCAAAGGCACGATGAAATTGTTAGCATCTTGAGGGTCCAATGAAAAATTATGAATTAAAACCCTTTTATATATCACACGTGGTATCGTAATAACATCCTTACGTAATTCTGATATTTCTTGATCCTGTTCTTGTTCATTGTTGAATATAGATTACGATTCAGATTGCACCCGAAGCCTGGAGATTAAGGATCAATTCATCCGATACCCTCTGATGCTTATGTGGAAAATCTTGTTAGGAGATGGCGAAGTTTGAAGTTTGAGCGGAATTTTATCGAAAGGAGACTAAAACATTGGACTTACTTCTGTCTGGACTTGAGCAAGTCTGTATTAATTACTTAATCTAAAGACAGGAAAACGAAACAGATCAACTATTATGATGGATGACATATATACCCTAGACAAGGAAATATGTTTTTCGACAGTCGTAATTTACATTATTATATAGATTTTGAAAGCTGATCATCTTCATCATGAAATGTAAATGCTAAATAATGTTATGAAATATAATGGTGATCATATAGGTAACTTGCCATACCTTTTTTGGAGAGGGGAAAGATACTTTCACATATTCGATTTATAGAGATGGGTCATTTTGTGGGTGTATCATTTTCTAGCCCTGTTCCGCAATACCCTATTGTTACGCTGCACTTCACTGACAAATTGGCCTTGTAAAAATTGATGGTTTAGACTGATACATTAATGAGAATAGTAATTATATTTTTATACTGCTTCCAACAATATTTTTTACAAATCAAACAGTGATAATGAAGTTGATAAATTGGAGCAAACTAAGTTTTTTCTACTTTCAAACGTTGAATATCATTCTAATCTTGCTGGAAAAATACATTCAAACAAGCTCACATACGGCAAAGTAATGTTCTCATCAATGCAAATATTCAAGGTTTGTTTTCTTCTTTACCTTGGCATTATTTCTAGTCTCTTTCGAACATTGTAGCCACCGATTGCAGCGATCGCAAAAAATGTCCAACCATAAGAAAGAATGTCAGACCACGTAATGGAAACGCCATATAGCTGCTTGGCTGTGATTGGTCATTTCAATTTTCGAGAATAGCACATCAGTTTTGAGCAACAAATTTTTTCGTAGGCCTTACATAGTGGAGTGGGTGAAGCAGAATAGAAGACTGATGCGTTGGCTAATCATTTTGCCATGTGTTTATAATTTTAGCGGTGCATATAATTTACGGATTTCCTGTTTAAAAATTTATGGAAAACCACCTGTGGAAGGAACCAATCATATCATTCAACTGGCCTGTACTATTTCGATTAAAATGACAGGAAATTATGAAAAATTTTGCGATTTGAGGATATTTTTATCACTAACTTTTTATCAATTTTGGGGTATGAAGGAATCGTGGAGATAACCCCATTCGAAAAGTATCAAAGTAGCTTCCTCTAGTATATTTATGGGTAACGATTTAGAGTTTATAAGTATACTTGGAGGAAGGAACTGTGAAAAGTTTTGATGTAATCACGCTTAAGTGATCAAATTAGCAACAATCACGTTTGCTTAATAAACTGAAAATCAATGCCGATTGACTGTTTGAAAATCGTGTCTAACTATTTGCCTCTACAGCAGCATCACTTTGATTCATGTCGGCAATTTAACATCATAACTAGAGAATCAATTAATTATCGAATTTCTTTATAAAATTGGTATTAGTACGAATGGGATGAAGAACAACAACCATGTAAAGCTTGTAAAGATGAAAAATTTCCTTATTGAATCCATCCAATTATTGGAAGGAAGTCTTAAATTAGTGAAGTAAAGAGCTAGCCGTAAAACGTTTGACATCTACATTCTAAATGAAAAGAATTGAAAATTTATCAATTTTTGAGCAGCGATTTCAAGTCATCCGGGAAAATTAAAATTCACCACAGTTGTTAAGCGATCACAGTTGGAGAGGATAAAGGTATGAAATGATTGAAAGAAAGAGTATCACTATAAAGTTTCTTAAGTTGGCATTCTGTTGTATATATACAGAGTATGATTGAAAAACACGTTTATTCTTAAAATTATAATAAATACAATATAACACACATTGTCAACCTAGAGATGAAGTCATTCCCATTTCTTTAACTCTCCGTATTATACATTAAATTTTTTATTGATGCAAATGTTACCAGACACTCTCTAATTCAACCGTTTACCGTATGTCACTCATTTACCTAGCAGCCTCTAATGGATCACGTATTTAGAAACTTTCAACACAAAGTTCTAATGAACAACCATGTTTTTAATTGGTAAATTGGTGTTGACCACACCCTCAAAAATGAATGAAACAAGAAACCGGTTATTCACCCGTTATTGAAAGTGTGAGGGACATTTGACAATCATTCTATCTAATTGATAATGAAGTAGCTATGGGTTGAAGACATTGGTTTTAATTTGCATACTTAAATTCAATCATAAAGTCTCTACATATTGATTCTATTTCACTTTTTGCTGCTGAGGAAATTTCTGATCTCCAGTTGTCAACGTGACCATCCCATTTCTTAGAAGTTGAATAAGATTTATGGGAAAAAGTTTCAGCCGCCTGTTTTGCTAGAATGTACGTCACGACACGTCTGCTGAAAACAAGATTAGAAACATTGAAAAGGGTTTGCAGTGAAGCAATAGGCTGCTTGACGATGTCTTCATATTTGATAAGTGCGTATTTAATATGACTGTTTTGGCGTCGCGATATCTGCTCCCATAATCTATGGAAAGTGACAGCATTTTTACAAAGATCTTTGAAACGTTCTAACTTTCCAATCTTTTCCTTCAGCCAATTAGCATTTTTCATTGACATATAAATAGCTCTTGGGTCTCTCACTAATTGTATTATAACCAATCTCTTGTCTTGGTTGGCTTCACTGAGTTGATGAATTATTTGCCATGTAGTGGCCATATCACTCATATACTCACCCAATTTCTGTTGAATGATTTTGAAAACAAAATTTGTAGACTGATTGCCCATGATTCCACATATGAAATTCAATTGTCTTAACAATTTAGATTGACTGAATGAATGGTTTGATATGAATTGGCGAACTTTGGTCAACACTTTACTCTGTAGCAATCTAATTTTGCCCTTTGTAAAGTAATACTTCATAAACCGTGAATAGTTCCTTGGAATCTTACAATTGATTATAGAATTCAACAACTGCACTTTTGTCTCCGATCTCACTTGAAACTTTCTCATAATATAAAATGGTTCATCCCAGTAGAATACATTCTTTTGTGAATCAAAGATATTACCAAGCAGTGTTGATCCTGACCTTCCTGTAGTGACGATCATGACTATACTGGATGAGTTTATCAGGGTTGAATCGTTGTCTCTGTGGTCTGACAAGATATCCTTCTCTCTGCACGCAAATGAGTTGAGCCAATACAAAACGTACATTATGTTTGGTACTAAGAGCCACTGAAATAAACTGGTAACCGTAGTCTTCATAATTGAAGAGTGAAATAAATGTTGAAACCAATAGACTTTACACACGAATCAATGCAATACAGATAATACCAGTCAGCTACATAGAACTACGATGTCTTCTCTAGATAATGCAATTGAAATCGGATTATTTCGAACTAAATTTCTCATTCAAAAACGAACTTTAAGAATTCTTTTCAGTAAAGTGTTTGAAGAATATTTGTTTCTATGATAATCAAAGTGTGATCTAAAAGTATTATCGTTCGATTAAACAATACGAACCGCTAGACAGGCCTGTCAGACTTGGCATTGAAAACGCTCTGTCAACTAATAATCGGTTCATATAGATTAGACTTTGGATGAGAAGGATTTCTAAAGGATGCAGATATTTGATCTGAAAGTTCACACGTATTTTTCCACATTTTTTCTTGAGCTTACATTTTAATAAAAAAGTTTCTTTTTTATAGAAAACAAAACGAGAAAATCAATCACGTGTTCGCTTGTGTGCATTGGCATTTCCTAATGGTCATTCACAACATTCTCCTTATTGATGACGTCAAATCGTGAAAGTTCTGCTAATTCTAATATAGATGACAGTAGGTCAGGTGGATATAGGGATCAGTGAAAATTCTCCTGACAAGTTTTGTTAACCATTTGTTGCATATCTGTTGTATAGGCGTTGTATTAACATAATACAACACACTTCGTGGCACGGTCATAATTGTGATTACTAACAGTTCAACATCCAGTGATGAAAAAGCTTACAATTTACCAACAACAAGGTGTACCAGCCAGAGCCATCTACAAAAGTTGGGATCTCGAACATCCGATTTTTCGAACACCTTTGTGGGCTCTAATATTGGGCCCAAGGAGTTTTGATTGCGAATTTGAAGCAGGAAGACGGAATTTTTTTTCGTGTTTTGTTGATAAAATGACAAGTACATTTTCAAGAGCATTGTTTGAAGTTTCGATCACGGCTTTGTTGACCCAAAAATGGCGCTCATGTATCACATGACCTAGAATTGACCAATCAAAGATACAGCGGCACATCACAGAATATCCAAATTCTAGCAAATAGTTGGCATCCGTACTGATCTAAACTAGACTGCGTCTGCATTTTGTGGTCATTACATTATGAAATATATGATAACTGTCAATTGAGCTGAAAAATCTTTTTTTTGATACCTGATTGTAAAAAACACAGGCATCATCGTTCGTACTGTAATAATTTTCAAACAAATCAACTCTAAACATTAGGTTATAGTTCATCTTCTCACTTTTGCATTGAAATTCAATTTCCTATTTCTGAATCGTGGAGGTAATAAGGGATCAACTCACTCATAACATTTAAAAGCTATCTATGAGCTACAAAATGGTTGTATTGGATATGAAACTTGAGAATTTTATCATTTTATATTTTTAACGTAAAATCCCAATATTTATTGGAAAATGACCATGAAATGATATTTTTGTAATTAATTGAGCCCTTATTTCCCAAAAAATGACATTTGGTTTTGTCATGTATGTGTTATCAATTAATTAACAGTTACTCATGTATCTAGCGTAGACATGTGAGATTACTAGATTACATAGAGACATCACATGGCGCAGTTGATAATATGAACTACTCACTTTTTATTACTTTCATCGTTCAAAGTGTTTATTTTGCTGCTTATTTATTGTTAATCTTTTACTCATGATATGTGTTTTACCGTCAATCATTTACTATACCTCGAACACCGAAATCTAAGGCGCGAAAAAAAGGACATGCTGATGTTGAACTGCCTGTTGATGATAATGTCACTCTCGCCGCCAGAATGGATGCTTTCTAGCAACGTATGCAGCTTTCATTACCGGAATTTATAACACAAATAATGGTAATCAAACTTCTCCTTTGCCTGCTATTGGAGGTGATGATTATGCCGATGAAATTGAGTCAGTCACAGAAACTGAAACCCTTCTTCATGGTTACACCTATCCAGCGCTTACCCACCGCCTGATAAACTAGCTGATAACCTTACTTATGGTCAATTTGTGGACTGGAGGCAGCAAATAGACAATTATCAAATATTTACGGGCCTTAATCGCTGCCCTCGCCAGCAACAAGTGTCATTCCTGCTCTCTGTTATGAGCCAAGAAATCCTGGACAGTATACGCTTGGTACTCAATATCGAACAAAGTAGTGTAACCGCTCACACCTTACTAGTCAAATTAGATGGTTATTTCAAACATAAAGATAATCTGAGAATACGCCGAGCAGCATTCATGCATCATTTGCAAGGTGAGAATGAACCATTTTCCGCATTTTAACGTGAAAAAATGAAATTGTTCCATCTTACGGACCCCTGTTCCCATTGTCACAATCGTTCACTAGGGGTCTTTATCATAGAAGGACTGTTTGACCCTGAAATAAGACGCAAATGTCGTGCTCTTGATGAGGGGGTATCTATCAATGTAATTCGAAAACTATGTGAATCTGAAGAAAATGCTCGAAACGAAGAATTATCGAGAGCCTCTCAAGTCGCCCGTGTAACTAACACTAAGCAACGTAAGAAAGCAGTTGACTCGAGATCTAACTCTGTTCCTTGTAAACATTGTGGTAAAACCAATAATGATCATGATCAACAATCTTGTTGGGCCAAAGATAAAACCTGCCACAATTGTAATAAGAAAGGTCATATACGACCTATAGGTCGATCAGAGAAAGTGGACATTAATAATGTTGTTAGTAATGCGAATGCACATGTTGTCGACAGCGTAAAGCTACATGCTGTTTCAAAGGCCAAACAAAAGGTCTCTTCAAAATGTCAACAAATCTCTTTCACGTTATTGTTACCACATCGCAAGGAGATAGCTGTTCGTGGCATCCCTTATACGATTGCTGAAGTATGCGTTGCAAGTGACAGTCTATTAACTAATAATAACATTGCTTTGTCTCGCTTATCACCTACTTCTGACAAATTATCCGCAATTATTGGTTCTCCTTTGGATGATCTTGGCGCTTTATATTGTCGTGAATTTTAGCAAAAAATAGTACAAAAATGAAAATCTACATTTGTAAAGGAGTCACAGACTTTCTGATTCCTACCCAAAATCTGATTGAGCTAGGTGTTATCCCAGCTACATTTCCTGCCCCTATGGAAACTGTCATACGTAATGTGATCCATGACCCTCCACCCCAACCTCAACAAAAACTTGATCAGCCAGAAAGTCACGCTGAATGCATTAAGTCTCAACTGCTGCATGAGTTTGCCGATGTTTTCAGTGATACAGATCAGCTCAAGCCAATGACTGGTCAACCAATGCATATATATTTTAAAGATAATGTGACACCCTATGCAATTTCTACACCTAGAAAAATTCCTTTTGCATGGCAGGAAGAGGTGAAATCCACCCTCGATGATATGGTTTCCAACGGCATTATTGCACCTTCAGTTGAGCAGCCAACAGAATTCGTTAGCCCATTGGTTGTTGTGCAAAAACCTAATGGCAAACTTCGCTTGTGCGTAGATTTTACAAAACTAAACCAACATGTTCGCCGCCCTGTTCACCTATTCAAAAGCCCTTGGGATGCTATTTCAAATGTTCCCCATACTTCAAAATTTTTTAGAGTTGTCCTTTCACTACCTTTTTGACACCTTGGGGGCGGTACCACTATAAGCGTGCTGTTATGGGTCTAGTCTGTTATGGGTCTAGTCTGTGCTGGTGACGAATATTGCCGTCGTGGTGACGAAGCATTATCTGGAATACCTAATTTAAAAAAGTAGTTGATGACATATCGGTACGTAACGACTATTTCGAATCTCATGTCAACAATGTGCGCAACGTATTAGAACGCTATAGGAAAAAGAGTATTACTTTAAATCGTGATAAATTTATATTTGGTAAAGATAATGTAAATTATGTTGGATTTGTCCTAAGCAAAGATGGTATTAGTGCGTCTCCTAGACGTGTAGAAGCTATTAATGATTTTCCAACACCTATTAACATTGCTGAATTACGCTCATTTATGGGTATGGTTAACCAGTTAGGACATTTTTCGAAACAAGTTTCTCACTACTTAGAGCCATTACGTCATTTATTGTCTGTTCGGAATGAATTCCTTTGGACTGAATTGCACCAAGCTGCATTTAATAATGTTAAAAAGACGTTAGTTTCACCCCCTATTCTTAAGCAATTTGATATCAAGTTACCCACACAATTACATACTGATGCCTCACGTACGCATGGATTAGGTTGGAGCCTACTGCAATTACATAACGATAACTACTGGCATTTAGTTGATTGTGGTTCTAGATATTTATCTGATACTGAATCCCGTTACGCAACAATTGATCTTGAGTTGCTTGCTGTTACCTGGGAAGTTACTAAATGCAAGTTATATTTACTTGGATTACATGACTTTGTTGTTATCACTGACCACAAACCGTTGGTCCCCATTATAAACGATTCTACTTTGGCTGCTGTTGAAAATTCACGCCTGCAACGATTAAAAGAGCAACTGGCCCCCTTCTCCTTCACTGCAAAATGGAAGTGAGGTAAGGATCATTTGTTACCTGATGCTTTATCCCGTGCACCCGTCAGCAACCCTACAACTGATGACCAATTAGCTGAGGATTTTAGCAAACATATCAACTCTATTGTATGTATCAATGCTGCTTCCATTAGCTCAGAATGTGATAACGCGGAGGACCTCCAAGATCCAATGCTGTCAAAACTGAAGGATGCTGCTTCTAGAGATGAGGAGTACAGCACCCTTAAAAACGTTATTGAAAAAGGTTTTCCCACTTCACTTGACCGCCTTGAGTCACGTATTCGACATTATTGGAAGATACGTGGAGAACTGTCCATTAATGATGAAATCATTCTGCGTGGTAATCAGCTGTTGATTCCAAAATCTATGCGCATGGAAGTTCTTCATCGATTACATGATTCACATCAACAACATAGAACATGAAATGATGGGAAGGATGACTGAATAAGTCTGCGCTAACGTCTTCGAATGGACTGGATGAAATACGATTTGAAATAAATGTTTCTTTTTGTTGACTTGGTAAATGAGATTGACAAGTCGCGCAAGATTCAATAGCATTAGTAATATCAGATGACATACCTGGCCAATAAACAGCAGCTCTGGCACGTCTTTTAGTCCAGACGATACCTTGATGCTGGTTGGCCTGTTGTCTGCCGCTATGGAAAGAATGATCCAACATCAACAATTATTATCAAAGATTTTAGGGAAATATTTGCAGACACTGGTATACCCGTGCGTTTTCGTTCGGACAATGGCCCCCAATTTATGTCGCATGAATTTACCACCTTTTTAAAAGACTGGAACATTAACTACGATCCATCATCGTCACATTATCCGCAGAGTAATGGTCACGCGGAAGCTGGTGTGAAGGCCATGAAATTTTGATTATAAAATCATTCCAGCATAACAGGTTTGACGAGGAAAATGATTCCAGCATAACACGCAGGTCTGCTAGAATGGCGCGCGCTACACTCCCAAAATAGATGGTTTTTCAACCACTCAAGTATTGTACAGTTTCAATTTGCGTTCACTTATACCAGCTCACAAGTCTGGATTTTCTCCTATGTGGCAGGCTCTTGCTTCATTGGTTGACACTCATAGCAAGCAATTGAGCACCACTATCTCAAAATACAATCAAACTGCTAAAACCTTGCCATCCCTTACCGTCAGGACAAAAGCTCGTATTCAAGATGCGTCTTCAAAGCTGTGGACCCACCTTGGCAACATTGTTGAAATCTTGCCTCATCGCAAATACAGAATTCAAATGCCAAGTGGTCGAATGTGGGTAAGAAATAGGAAATTTTTACCTGGCGATTCTCAAGAAGCACGATGTAGTAGTAGTCGTACACCTAGTCTACCAGTTCGGTATCGGTAGCTTGGAAAACACGCTTTTTCTGTTTGAATTATTTACTGCTATTATACGAAAATATCCTGGTTAGTACAGTGACATATTAAAATCACATTCTGTTCGGGCGATATATTGATAGACGTTATTGATCATTTAATTATAATTTGTGTAACTTTCTTTCATGTTATTCTTTATGTTTGTTTGATTGACATGTAAATATCACAGTGACGTAATCAAGCTGTGCTTGTAACTAACGCAGTAGGTAACGTTTTAATTTAGAGTTTAGTGTTGAATAGCTTGTCGTCGAGTGAAGCGGCAAGCCAGGTGTGGTCGTTGACTCACCATATTTTGGAAACAATTTGTTATTATTAAAGAAAGAAATCGACTGTGGTGAACGGTGTCGACTGTGGTGAAAATCACAAACTACAAGATTGTAGTACTTTTAAAGATAAAACAGTTGAGGAAAGGTTTGAGTTCTGTAAGTTGAAAAATGTTTGTTTCAGTTGCCTACATCGCACCAAGCGTCCTCATATTTCTAGGGACTGCAAGTTCAAAACCAAATGTAACAAAGAGGGTTGTGACAGACTACATCATCCACTCCTCCATGTCAACGAAGAAGCTGAGGATGAACGATCATCTAATGTAGCTGTTCATTCTTCTAGAGTTCTAGGTAGTCAAGGTCCAATTGCATTAGGTACTACGCAAGTTATTCTTTGTGGAATAAATAACAGTAGAGTTGAAGCCACAGTTCTCATCGATGAGGGCAGGGATTCGACGCTTGTTATCCAATCTTTGGCAAATAAGCTTGGTTTACCTGCAATACAAAAGAGGATGCTAACGATAAATGGTGTATCGGGAAATAAGCAGAAATATTTTTCGTCCAAAATTGAGTTAAAAGTCTTGACACCAGCTGGAGAATCAGCTGATGAGTCTTTCTTCGCCTGGTCCATTCCCAAGGTTTGTGACCCATTAAAATTATCGCGATGGGAAGATATTAAAACCAAATGGAAACATCTTGATGACTTACCTTTGAAAAATACAGGCGGTAAAGTAGACGTGTTATTAGGCTTAGACCAAGCAAGACTGCTAATGCCTATGGAGGTTAGGCATAGTGATAAAGATGAGTAGCCATATGCCATTAAAACAAAACTAGGTTGGGTGGCAAGGGGTAACCTAGGAGGGACTAATTTAGCCAATAGTTTCTCGGTTCAAATCTATACAGTACAGACAGATGCACTTTTAAATCAGGAGTTCAAATGCTTCTGGGATTCTGAAACTTTTGGAACAGAATTCAATTCACCATAAGTATATATTGTGCAAGATAAATTGGCCCTGGACAAAATAAGAGAAGGAACAAAATATTTAGATGTCGGCTACGAAGTAGGGTTACCATGGAAACCCGGAGAGCCAGACCTTTGTAACAACTATGCTGTTGCAAAATCACGCTTTCGCAATCTCGAAAACCAATTTGCTAGAAATGAATTGTATGCAAGCCAATACAAAGAGGCCATTGCTAAATACTTGAATGAGGGTTACGCCCATGAAATAGTTGACGAATATGAAATTAATGATAATGAGGTGTGGTACTTGCCCCATCATGGTGTCCATAAAAGGTTTTCAATGACAAGTAAACTACGAGTTGCTTTTCATTCAGCTGCTACTTTCAAAGGCAAGAGCCTTAATGACGCACTCATCACTGGTTCGCCTTTACAAAATGATTTGTCGAAAGTTTTATTGTCTTTTAGAGAATTTAATGTTGCGTTTTGTTCTGATATTAAAGCAATGTTTTCCAGGGTACGGCTTCGACCCGAAGATGCAAAATATCACCGTTTCTTATGGGGAAAGGAAGGATGTGATGAGGTAAGCCACTTTCAAATGGATAGGTTACCATTTGGTGATGCATCATCACCATGTGTTGCCATAGCAGCCATTTTGCGTACAGCAGAGGATTTTTCTGGTATTGTTACAAACTCGGAGGAATGCGAGGATGCTATAAAACGCAGGATTTATGTTGATGATTATTGCGACAGTGCAATTAATGAATTGAAGGCAGTAAACAGGGCTCAAGGTGTAGCTACAATTCTTTCCAAAGGGGATTTTAACCTTCAGACGTTGACTTCTAATTCAGCTGAATTTTGTAAAATATCAGGGCTACCTAGTGGTCAAACTGCTCTAGGTCAAGGGGACTTGGGAACCAAAGTGTTAGGTTTGTCGTGGAATTCAAATAGTGATGTCTTGTACTTTTGTCGTGCACTTGAAGAAACAATGCCTTCCTCATTGTCTCGTAGGTTTGTTTAAGTCAGCTGACCAGCTTATTTGATCCTCTAGGTCTTATGGCTCCTGTTACTGTTGGAGGGAAGATTCTCCTGCAGAGGGTCACTATAAGGGGTACAGCTTGGGATGATGAAATCCCAAATGATTTAAAGGAGCAGTGGTGTAATTGGTATCAAGCAATTGAAGATTTGAAAAATTATGAAATACCGCGTTGTCTTAATTTTAGCGAAGAAGGTGAAAGTCCAGAGTTGCATGTGTTTTGTGATGCATCAGAGGAAGCCTTTGCAGCTGTTAGTTATATAGAAACGACAAGAAAAAATGGTGAAGTATGTTGCCGGCTAGCAATGGCAAAAACAAGAGTTGCACCTCGTAAGAGTATTTCTGTAGCAAAACTTGAAATGCAAGCTGCATTGCTTGGTGCAAGACTAGCGAGCCATGTAGAATCATCTTTGAGATCGAAGCCAGAACGTCGTTATTTCTGGATGGATAGTAGTTGCGTACGTAACTGGATTAGATGTAGCTCCTCCATTTTCAAGGCATTTGTTGCTAATCGGGATGGAGAGATCCAGACATTATCATTTCCTTCTGAATGGAGACACTTGCCTGGTAAACTGAACGTGGCTGATCTTGCAACACGCTCAAATATGTCTGATATACCCCAAATATGGTCTTCAGGTCCAGAATTCTTGTATGACCCAGTAGAGGATTGGCCCAAGGACCTTCATTTTTCTGACCCTGTTGAGGAGAAACGGGAAAAATATATTAATTGAAATGTAAAAAGTGTTAATTGGAAGGAAATAAAATTAACTGAAAACAATATGTGTATTAAAAGAAATGTTAGATTTAATCAAAGAGTGTCAAAATGAAGCATTTTTTGATGAAATATGTAAATTAAAAGGTAATAAACGTTTAAAAAATAATTCATGCTTATTACCGTTAACTCCTTTTGTTGATGAAAATGGTTTGTTAAGAGTTGGTGGCAGGCTTGATCAAATAAACCTTCCGTATGATGCCAAACATCCAATCATCTTGCCAAAAAACCATCCATTTTCAAAGCTTGTAGTAGATTATTACCATAATAAATGCAATCATGCTGGTGTTGATTATATTCTCGGAACAATGAGACAAGAATTCTGGTTGATAAGAGGCAGAGAAGCTGTGAAACAGCACAAACGTTCTTGTAGACAGTGTCTAGAGCAATCAGCCAAACCTGAAGTTCAGTTGATGGCAAGTTTACCAAAGGAAAGACTAGCATAGGAAAACCAGCTTTCTCACATACTTCAGTGGACTATTTCGGACCTCTAGAAATCTTGGAAGGTCGGAATAAGGTAGTTAAAAGATATGGAGCTTTGTTCACCTGTTTAACCACCAGAGCTGTACACCTGGAAGTTGCGATATCGCGTTCTACCCCAGATTTCTTGAATGCTTTTGAGAGGTTTCGCAACACCAGGGGTACGCCACAGAGTATGTACTCAGACAGTGGGACAAACTTTGTAGGTGCTCAGAAGGAACTGAAGCCGTTAGTTTCGGAGCTAGTTTCAGATTCATCTTTGGTATATCGTTTAGAGAGTAAGGGAGTAGTCTGGAAATTTCAGCCCCCTTCTACTCCGCATTGGGGTGGGGCTCATGAGTCTTTAGTGAAAAGCAGTAAGAAAGCCATGTATAAGGTGTTGAAGTCAAGAGGTCAAAAGTTACGGCACTTGAGAGAAGATGAATTTCGAACAATTCTGGCAGAGGTCATGGGTTTTCTCAATTCCAGGCCTTTGATGTATGTGAGCAATGACCCTGCTGACATGCAATTGTTGACTCCAAATCATTTCTTGATTCAAAGGGCATCTCTTAATTCCCCAGTAGGAGATTTCAGTGAGCCTCATCCAAGAAACAGTTAAAAACTAGTACAGCATCTGACAAATCAAATTTGGAATATCTGGCAGAAGCAGTACTTGCCTGCACAGCTCAAAATGGCGTCTGAAAGAGCGCAACCTAACAGAGGGAGATGTAGTCATGATTGCTGACCCAAACTTACCAAGAGGGAAGTAGAGTTGTGGTACAGTTAAAAGAGTACTTCCTGGAAGAGATGGACTAGTACGTATGGGAGTCATTGCTACAGAAGAAGGAGAAGTGATACGCCCAATATCTCGCCTATGTATCTTGGAGAAAAAAGAAGATTGCCTCTGTAAAAATTAAACTTTTCATACGTCGATGAGGGGGAAGATGTTCGGGCGATATATTGATAGACATTATTGATCATTTAATTATAATTTGTGTAACTTTCTTTCATGTTATTCTTTATGTTTGTTTGATTGACATGTAGATATCACAGTGACGTTATCAAGCTGTGCTTGTAACTAACGCAGTAGGTAACGTTTTAATTTACAGTTAAGTGTTGAATAGCTTGTCGTCGAGTGAAGCGGCAAGCTAGGTGTGGTCGTTGACTCACCATATTTTGGAAACAATTTGTTATTATTAAAGAAAGAAATCAATCAAATGAAAATTGGTTTTATCATTTTAAATTTATACAGTCCTTTACATTTATCGCGGAACCACATTCCATTTCCCAATTACTTATTTCTTAATACGTTCATGTGTGCTACAAATTTTTTCCAATGTTGTTTCTTAATTTGAAACCTCAAAAAGGGGAGATGTCATGTATGTGTTATCCATTAATTAACAGTTACTAATGTATCTAGCGTAAACATGTGAGATTATAAGATTACATAGAGCAACAGGTTTAAGACATGTTTTTATTTCCTGATTGTAGACCACCGTACGTCCATCGATAAGGTGAAGTTTCCTAGTGCATTTAACCAGACTAAATTTTTTTACACAATTAGCCAATTTCAAGTATGCTGATTCCGAATCTCAAAAGTCCCCAAACTTTTAGTGTGCAGGAAAGCCATAAATAAGCATTCAAATCAAAGCAAATTCGTCGAAAAATGGATTGGGAACAATGGGAATTCGCGCTTTTCTTGCACCATGCGTCGAAGGTGGAATTGGGGTGTCATGAAAACACCAACTTGCCAACTCTGCCAACTTACCAACCGAGACCAATTTCTCAGGCTCGGTCTTAG
>JANVCG010098769.1:0-14964 GCA_025505365.1 Haliclystus inabai
GATATAGAAATACGGTCTGTAAAATACAGCCTATAATATTAATATAAAGATGCTGATGATGTTTCCTGTAAAAATGACTCCTATACATACAAATTATGATAGCAGAAAGATTGTTGATCCATTAACTTTATTAATATCTAAAATGTCAGCATGCTTCTTTACATCATGGATTGTCCCCGGGATAGTTAAACAAGGCGCTATAAGAATGCACTTTGTAAAACTTGAGCTGTGCACTAATTCCTCCGAGCGCAGGTCTCGTCTCGAGTAATTTCAAATTAGAGACACGTGAATAACAGAATCAATTAGAGCAGTGGAGTCAACCAATGTTGATAGTGACTTTTCTGAGAGGAATGGTGCTCAGTACTTTTGCTGTCACGTCTGCTTACGTGCAAAATTATAAAGACAATAATTTCTTAAAGCGAAAACGATAGAATGCAGTCAACTCAAATGTATTTCAGCTCCGCATATAGCCCACATTTGATTAATCTACATGTAGGCTATGTGCAGATGCAGGAAATGAGAGTATGGGAGTCGTCAGAATAATGGCTTACACATAGAGCACTATCCTAGTTTCAGATCTTGAACCCTGATTTTAACTAAAAAAACAAAACTAAAATGAGGAATATGTGAGGATTTGTTGGAGAAAATTGACTTAATCAACATAATATGCTGCTCAAAATCTACCATGCAAGGTTCAGCGATGACATGTGAGTCATATTATCTTCGTTGGTTTATGAATAAACATTACATTACATGGCAAGCTTACAGAATAAAGTGAATTGAGCCACAGAATGGTTTTCAAACTACTGTACAATGGAATGAGTGGAAGAATTGTTTAATTCAGAAATAAAATGAAAAAGATCCAGCTTATTACTATTCTCTTCTTAGTCATCCTAGGTCAACTTGACCATGCCCATGAATGCCCTGTTGGCATTACTGTTAAGCTTTATCAATTTTCCTAAGTCACGTTTTACTTAAATTCCTACAGATTATTTTAACAATGGAATCACTGCTTTACAACCTTCCCAACCAATTATTTCAGTTTTCTGCACCAATAGAAAACGAGCTTCTGTTCAAATTTATTTTTGTGGATTTTACTTAGCCCATCTAATTGCAAGGTGTGTCAAAAACATTTTCATCCTATGGTCCACATTTTGTGGTGTGTTTAATGGGGATACTGCTGATTTATCAACATTTAATTTATAATCAAACAAGTCTCTTCAACGAAAGAGCTTGGACTGATATTTCACGAGATCTGCTTAAATTAATTGATCATATATTTAGATCGAGACCTAAGTGAAAGCAATATACGTGTCAAAAATACTTTAAATCAAACAATACGTGTCGAAAATACTTTACATAAAAAAATACGTGAGTACAGAGCGTAGAAAAAGCGCGTCCTGGTTCATAATTTCATTGCTTAGCTCGAGTTGTTTACATTGCATCCCAGTTAGATCTCACTAAATCAAAAGACGAGCAAGACCGTAGGACTGTAGGTGTTATCTGACACCGCCCATTAGAAGAATAAAATTCCCACATTTTGTTTTCAGCTTTCTTCTTTCTCTACCAACTTTACAATAATCAAAGCCCAGTTTCTCTCTAACATTTGTATAGTTTTTCACAACCGAATGAACATATATCGGCATCGAAATTTCTATATAAGTGCATCACACCAGAAACAAATTTCAATCCGCAAAATTCTACCTAACAAGTAATATAACCGTCGTAGAAGTGAAGTCGACTCTAATCATTTTACAATGAATTTGCTTAACAAAATTATGTTCAGCTTGATGGTAAAGTGCATTCTAGCTTCAATCGCAGAAGGTAATACAGTGACTTATATCTTGTATCTAAAGCTCTATTGCTAGTCTTATTGACATGGAATATCGATTCAAGGGCGGATGCAAAATTTGTGATACCATAGTCTCATAGTATAAAATTCAAATTACCACACAGATTTCTCCCCAGAAAGATTCTCTAAAATGTAGCCCTTCCTCCCTACCAATATTGCTCTCTCAATTGAATAGGAAAGATTGATGGGATTTATGAACAAAAGCAAGAACAGATCAACGGTAAGTATAGCGAATTGGTTAGTACGTGAATAATGGTTCTATATCATTAACAAGTTAGTTCTATCGTACGTTCGATTTGATATCCAGTCATTTCATTTATAGATTATAGGCTACCGACTTTTTGACATAACCAACTCTATTTATAAATAAACATGTACATTTTTATGAATTTAGCTTTAACACAAAATAAATTATCGCATGTGAAATGAAGTGAGCTGCAATATTTCCAGATAACATTTACACAAAAAGAAAGGGCAATGCCGAGATATCAGCTATAAACCATTGCCTTCCATATTTGTTTACTTGATCATAAATATATTAGCAAAATTGTTCACCTCAAAAACTGTGTAATTGAAATGACGTCGAGGCTGACTAGACAGTTTAACATTCGTTTTGACTTGCTGTCTTACCAGGAAATAACAATTCTTTGTGCTGAATCTGAACATACCCATAGGATGCGAACACTATTTCTCATCATGTTGTCCTTTCCATCATCAGAAAGCGCCATTGACATTACTTTGTAATTACTTTTTCACAAACTATAGCTCAAAAACAAAAAATTTATAAATTCGCCCATAAATCTGTCTTTCATGTCAATTACATTACGGAATCAAAAGTTCATTATATCTTGCAAAGGACAATTTAGCATTTAATTGAGTGTATGCGTAAGTTAATTTTTTCAGTCCGATTTTATATTTATTGCATGTATTCCCAGTGAGCATGGAGGAACTGTGGTAATTTCAGCATAGCCATTGTGATTTTTTATTCAGGAGTACATGTTAAAGAGTCTAAAATGACCAGCAGCCTTCGTATTGTTTTTGTTTTGAACACGGCTGACGTGATGACGCTCTATTCCGGAAATTGCATTGTTAACTGTTGGAGAAACAATGGGTTCTACGTCACTCCATGAAATCGAGTTTGAAATCTGGCCCCAGATTTCAAACATTTTTGTAACAAGGCTGCTGGTCATTTTAGACTCTTTAATATCTTAATATTATTACAACAAGCATACATAAACCACGTGATTCCTAATTAAAGAGAATTTTCTCTTCAATACCAGGTCAGCACTTGACATTGCTATTCAAATTGATGAGAAAAAGCCTTGAATTGTACTCGAAAACATTAGCAGACTCTAGCAGACACTCCTGAAGCTACAAATCAGTGCCTTGCACTCGTAAATTCATTACCACGCAAGTGACCCAACTCATGCCTACCAACGTTTCCTTGTTTAGCGAATATGCATACATGCATGCAAATGTGTACTAAGCCTTGAGTGTGGAGGTCAACTGATAATGTATTCAATTGTCAATGGTCACTTCATTTTATATTGAATTGAAATTGTAGCAGAATTGATCTCTCTTTATTGGCCAGAACTCACTCATCTCATAACTAGTTACTGACACAGGTTTCATTTAACAAAATTGCTTTTTTGTGTATTCAAGTGCCAAATACAAAAAGATGTATGTGCCATGACAGCGTCAAACAAAGAAAAGTGCACTGCAGAATATGTAGTATGTTTGCAAGGTAAATAATCACATGAGGTCAATTGTTGATCTCTAACTGAATCAACAATCCTTTTATTGCTAAAATAATCAAAGTAAACTTTTTTTTTAAATCTATTTCAGACCTTACATGTGCCACAGCAGCTGAAAATCTGGTAGTTTATTTATATTTCATAACAGCTTCTATAATTAATTCCAGTAGGCTTGTATTTACAAAAGTGTTGAATGGATTTTATTAATTAAGATCTGGTAAATTAGCTTTCATTTCACAGTAGACAGGATTTGAAGTCAGATGTTGGATTGATAAAGAGTACATTACGAGGCTACGAGCGTTGTTTAATTATCTACCATTACGAAACAGTACATAATTGCAAGAAGGTAGGCAAGTTAAAATATACATTTCAGAAGAGAAACCTACTCGAAAAGTGTTTGGATTTGATAGATATCCCTGAACAAGATTTAAACATATGAAGTAATTCAATAATCATTCACTTGAATCATCATAATATAGAAAGTTGTTTGCTGCAGATACTAAGCATGCATCATCAATAACTATTAATTCAAAACATGTGTTAGAGGTTGATTAAAAAACTGTGGAAGTAGTGTGAGTTGTCTTTGTTGAATTCATAAAGTTTAACAACATGCTAAATTATTGTTATTGTCTCTCGCTTTTTCCGGAAAGTCTAAACATAAAATCAAAGAGCTGTATTCAGCCTTGATCCAGTCACATAGAAATTGGGCAGATTTCTTTCAAGACTTTATGATATCTCTTTAAATGAAAAAATAATTCAGCAAAGAGTTCTAATCTGGGATAAACCATCGGATTCCACATTTTGCAATAGCTTTATAGAGTAGAGTGCAGACATATTTCATTCTGTATTTGACATTTGTTACGGAAATCTGATAAGTTAAATTCAATATCCTCTTACATTTCCAAAGAAAAGGTTCTGATGCTAGTAGCAATAAATAAGGGTCTTCATTAAGCATTAATGTTATATAAGTAAATTTGATTTGCCATGGATATTAGAAGCAAAAATAATCAACTGCCTTGTTCGAAAAATGTTTCCAATCTTGGGTAACATTTCAAACACAATTTTCACATAACAACAATATCACTTTCTGTGTAGAACATCATATATTCATCAACGTTGAAAACTGAAGAAATGCAAAAACTAGGCAATACAAAGGTCATGGGCCATTTTCATTCTTTAATAATGTACCTTTGCAGATAGAACTTGATAAAGCGATCACTGAGATTTCAGCTATAAAATCATAGATTTCAGTAGCACTCGTTTGTTTATAACTATATGGAATCCACTCTTGTTATATAAAATGGCTCTGGTTCGCCATCGAGAACTGTTTCAATAATAGCATAGAAAGTGCAATAATCGATTTTGATCTATCATTTATCAAAGTTTACTTAGATAGCTATGTAATCCTAACGAAATTGGAAGAAGATTTCTAGAATTGCACGATAAAAAGAGGAAAAGGTCATAATAAGATTTCACAATAAATTGCCTATATTTTTCCTGCCAAAGAACTTTGTTGTGTCAGGGTATTATTTATGAATGCTTAATAGATTTCGATAGAGTGATCATAGTGATTTAGTCATTCTCTAATACGAGTTATCTATAATAATAAAGCGTAAATGGTCTCAGTGATCAACAATTTCGTAACTTTGACTGGAATACCAGTTCATAAACTGCTAAACTGAAAAACAACCGATTTTATTGCATTTTCAACCACAGGATACTGTATTGTCAGCATATCTCATTTACATAAACATTATCCTTATTTATCTAATTTTAAATTTGTATTGTAATAGTACTTTTTACTATGTTTCCACCGTTACTGGAGAATTAGTATCCAATTCGAAATAAATTACTGGTATTGTTTTTTTTTCAATTCCTTTCCGTAACACTTTTTGCTTTATTGAATTGAGAAATTACCAGTCTATTACAGGCGATTGAAGGGAGCAAAGCGACCTCCTAGAGGAAGTCGAAGGCTGACTCACACCGGGCGTAGGCCAGCAAGCGAATGGCTAATCGGGTATAATAACATAATTAAAACGAAGGAGTGACCTTAGCTACTGTAGTTACAATTGTAGTAGTCGAGATTATGGTTTCTTCCTACTATCAGTACGGTTTATCCTTAGCTGAGTAAATACAGTAAACACCGGCTATGATGTTATCCTTTGGACCAACGAAAAATAGCATACTAAGCGATTGAGGTACAAGCCTATTTAGAGCACTAGAGCAGTAGCTAATGACATAATCAAGGTTAATTTATAATCTTTAAGGAAAATATCTTCAAGATAAGTGTCTTTCATCATTTTGAAAAAGCATCTTTGAATAAACTGTATATAAAGAGATTTGATTTTCGATTTCAAATTGGAAATTTTTAAAACTCTAGAATAAAGCCTTTTATGTACTCACCATAGAAGGATAGAATAAAAAATCTCAGCAGATGAGATTTTGATAATCGGGACCCTGCATGCTGCTTCCTATTTGAGATTCCCACTCATTATTCGTATAGAAACACAAAGTTTACTTGGCATCTTTAGATCTCCATAGTATTGTCGTAATAGCTATATTTTGCAGTAATCCCCACTTTTGCCATGAAAATAAAAGACGGGTTTCCTAACAAAGATGCCTGAAGAGATAACTGCTTCAGAGAAAAAGGGAAAGTCTTGAACACATTTATTGACCTCATATCGATGATTACGCAGACAATGAGGTTAAAAGGAATGATAAAATCGCTCAACAAAAGCTGCAACTTTGCTATGACGTTTATTATTACCTCTTTTTTGGAAATCCAGAAATCCTAAATTTTGAATTAGGTGTAGTTACCAGACAATCGATTCAGTAAACAAAATCGTATTTACCTACAAATGCTAATAGTGCATAATGTATCTTTTGCTGTCTTTCTAATGGTATTCTTGAAACTTCAAAAAAAATTTTCTTTCTTTATACTAAATATTCAAATAGTAGGTTTCATTTGTTTTGGTGCTTTTTAGCCTAGATTGACTATGACCTTTGATTATTTGCTTTTCTCTATCTCGAAATGATGGAAACAATATGTTTGAGCTCCTTCGATTTTTGAGTTTTTTGCAACTTTACTATGAAAATAAAAAAAGCATTGAAACTAATTATTTTCGACTTGTTCTTCGTAAATAATAAGATGCAAATCTAAAAGTAAAACTTATTTCTAATTCAGCTTTCTATCATTCAGCTCATTAGCACCACTATAAAATCGAAGGAAGGAGGAGGACCATCAGCTGTTGTTATGACAGTCGATATCCTGCTTCCTTCCTCTCCTGTTTGTGTGATTTTATCATGTAGCTGAGCAAACGGATATTCATCGAGTTTTGTATAAATACGTCTTGGACTTGCATCAAATTCATATATCTGAATCTCATTTTCATAGTATTACGGCTCCTTCCAACAACAAGAAAAAAATAAGTTTACGTTCAATCGATTCATCATGAAGTCATTCAGCAGAATTGGGGTTAGCTTTTTGGTAATCTGCAACTTAGTTTCCATGACTACAGGTAAGATCATGAGCTCTGAAATACACCTGGAATGGTGTTCATTGTCTAGCAGACATAGATGGAAGGTTTCTAAGCTCAAGTAATGATAAGAAAGTCTGGTGGGGCAATTACGCCCATGAACATCTTTTTACAGTTGTGTTAAGATTCTCTCTGAGATTGAATAATGATTTCCTAAAATCCAATAATAAAGTGGAAGCTTAATATTATAAGCTTATATTAAGGCTCCATTAATGGTTTGACGTGTTTCATAGTATTTTTTTTCAATAGCAGACCGAGGAAATATTCTCTCCGTCTGTCTCTGTTTATTGCCACTTCTCCTCTTTCTGCTTTCTTACTCATAATTGTCGTTAAACGACAAAGACGGCATGAAAAGGGAACAGCAAAAATGTAGGTTTTCGTTTTTATCTTCTCTCTTTCACAAAAAATCAGGCCAAGCACCCCAATTACAACAAAATGCAGTATTTCATATAGTAAGTTAGTAGTTATAAGGCAGAATGTGAATTGGATTTTTTTGCTTTATTACATCACTAATCAATCGTAAAAACTAAGATTTCTGAAATTCAATTCATATTGGCAGAAACTGAATAGTTTGGTAATGAAAAAACTTTTTCAAGAATAGGCAGAATAGGCGTAGCGCGTTGATGTTTTAGTGACATGGGCCGCGCTCACGATTAATAGCCTTAAATCGGACATAGACCAGTTCCAAATTAGACATGTCCAAAACCTGCATGCATACATATGCAATCTTCCATTTGATTCTACGATGAAGCTAGCCGATATTTATCTTTACAATAAACTCTAATGGGCTAACCTCTGTTGTTTTCTATTTGACTATTTATGACAACAAGGGCGAGATCATATGCTAAGGGAACTTGGTAGGGAAAGCTGCTGAAATTAATTACCAACAGCTGAAATTGTGGGAATTTATTTTTTGGAACCTAAACGTTAATCTTTTTCAAACATTTTCCCGTGTTACAAAAAGTGCGCAAGACGCGTCAAATACCTGGAGAGAATCTGTATAGGCACATAAAACCTGTTATATAGGACATCTCATAGAGCAGCCACCTTTGTTTACTAGTCAATTCCTAAAAGTAGCGCTTACTGGATCATTTTCACGTGTCTGAAATATACAGACGCAATCACTTGGAAAAAATTCAAATACCTGAGCCGTTTTCCACAACCACAGTGAAACCTGTCATATAGGTCTCCTTGTAGGGCAGCCAAATTTTGCTCTGGAGTGGTAAAATCGTATAGCTGCAAAATTTTACTTTCTATTGAACTTGACCTGTCTATAAAGGATCCCTCTATTCAATATTCAATTACTTCAAATCTTAGAGCTCCCGTTAAAGAGGTCTGACTGTACATTAGTAGATAGCTTCGATAATAATAAATAGTTAGATATATCTAATTGTTAAAATGACCAATGTGATGTTGGTCTGTAAGCTTGAAAGGGCAACACCTTATTACAATTTCAAGTAGATGGAGTCAAAATCGAGCGCATCACATACTTTTTACCCTACTTGTGAAGTGTGTTGCATCAATAAGTCACGCGAGATTAATTTCTACATACGTTTTCTTTGTCTCCAAATACGCTGAAATTCGATGGAATGTAGGTCAAATTGTTGCTTTCAAGTATTATAACGTATGTCATCATAAAATCATTTCACAAGAAGCATGATTCACTTCGTTTTCTCATAATCATTAACCATAAGTTTAACAGAAGCTTGTTGCGAGTTTTCAAGTTTTAATTTTAGCCTCGATTATACATTCCATTTCATTAAAAGTGGTTTTCGACAGCTCTTGTAAGATAGTTTTTGAGCCATTCTGCATTAAGCTGTGACATTCCACATTTTGGATGCCCCAACTTAGAGTAAAAGTGGTGAACTTGTGAACAGGTATTACTTTATGAAGTTTTCCTGCGCATAACATTTTTTCATTTTAAAATGCTTTTCAGCACATTTACTAGCCATTCAGCATTCAATAATTTTACTGAACTTGATGAATATCAGCTTTGGATCTTCGGACAAATTTTTCCAAATAAATAGTGTCTAGATTTCGTTATGAATTGTATTGGTATGTATCTGATGAAGTACGTTCTCAGCTCGAGAAAACTTAAATAACAACCTCTATCTAGCTGAAGATATATGCTTCAATCGTTTTTTTTTCAAAATAATTGATAAATTGACTTCTGACGAAACCATATGATTGAGCTGAAGTGAACACAATCACAGTAAAAATAACCGGTGCTATGTCTGGTTGATATGGTCAATTGCCAAGCTTACGAAAATCAAGGCAATCGTAGAAAACGTGCTCGCGAGTGAAAGGTTTTATAACGTAAGCAAAACAGTAAAAGTGAGAAACATCTATTCCCTGCGTTGAGTCGCATGCATGGTCAAAATAATTCTATTCCCTCGATTCTAATCCACAACAGAAATAGATAAGGCAAAATTGAAAGAATTATGAAATCCATAAAAAAAAAATGAAAGTTGCGATATTCACACGCATACATGCAGAATCCACAACCCAAAGCGAGTTATCATTGAGACTTAACCTAGTTTAGTTATCTTAATAACAATACCTGATGTTGGCTCACGTTGAACATTTTCTGTTGGGAAGTCAAAGTTAAAATGAAAAGATGTAAAAATATTGCTTTGCAAGACGTAAAATATGCATTGGCTTCTGTGCTGAATTGGAGCATAGTGGAAAAGAAATTCAGGCTGAATGAAACTTCTACACTGATGACGCATGCAGTAGTCCCGCGAAGTCATTGAGGTGGCCGCATGGTATTGTGCAATGAAATGCAGCGGACAGGAGCAGAAAAATGTGTGTGGTTTGAAAACAGAACTTCTAGATCGAGCAACGTAAAATTCTTCATTCTTTGAAAATTAGACCTTCTAAAGAAGATATTTACAAAGAAAAATGGAAAGCAGGGCCTCTGCAAGTATGGCCGAGCACACCAATCACCACTTTCATGATTCTTAAAGCAACTGAACCGTGCCGGCATGAAAATATGAGCTGAACGGCCCCCGGCGTGGCGTCCAAGGAGGCTCCGCCCTTCAGGCCCCGCCTACAGCGTCCCTACGAGTGATGTAAGAAACACCATGATGGTTCAAATAGATTAGTGAGCTGCAAGCAACCTGTTTGCAAGCGCATTAGACCTTTCCGAATGCTCAGAAATGAAAGGTTTAGATTTGAAAAATATTAGTTGATACAAATCCTCACATTCATAGCAAACCCCTAGAAATACGTGAAAAGCTTACGCCCAGTTGAATGAATTATAATAAGCCATATTTTATTATTAAATTTCATTTCAATTTCAGGTGAAGGTGATACTCCACTCAAAAATCTACTCGATCCAACTTTATATAAGATAGGATTGGTAATTTTTTTTCATTTCTTTCTTAATCAATTGCGTTATAGTCCGGTTTAGCTGCCCTACGCTAAAATAAAAAGCCCTTTCATTAAATATGGGACACTATTAAAATAATTCTAGGGGTATACAGCTGCTTTTAAATTCTACCATGTCCCAGGTGCTGAAGGTGTTAAAAGCATGAGTCGTCAAGAACTTTGAACTATGTAATCAGACGAACAACGCAAATTTCAACATCGAAAGGCATTATCGAAGGATCGCAATATATATAGACATATAAAAAGAGAATGGCATCAAATGAAATTAATTGATGTAAAGCTAAAATGATTGTGATAAGTGCTTTGGAAGTTTTGTATAGACTATCATACAAGTTTGATTTCATTTTGAGATGGATTTCAATCGTCAATTTTACAAAACGAAAAACAGAAAGCAAGAGCTCTTTCAGCAATATGGAAAATAAAATCAACAATATAGCAAACGAATGTCTCTGAAAGGATGTTGATTTTGTTTCATTTAAATGCTATTTAGTTTAGTTAGACCAGAATGGGCTGCGAGGTAGTCCTGATTATTATACGATCCCGAATTATCCATAGTACATAATATTCCTAAGCTGGAAAGACCCAAATCTCTTAATGCATCATGCAGTCTGTTGACTACTGCTAAATTCTGCACCCCTTTAAATGGTAACAGACATAACCTTTCATTATTCTTTCATACTTCTAGTGCAATGCAAAATTCATGGATTGCTTTCAATACGTCTTGATAACGAATCGCGACAAGACAGTAGCAGATCATAAAGTAATATGTTACGAGAAAGAAATAAAATGCATTTTCGGTAAATGAAAATAAACCATTCCATGCAGAAATATTTTTATATAATGCACATAAATTACGAGTATTCACAGAGAAGGCTGAGTTGAAATATTCTATATTTGCGTGCCAATGCTTCTGTCTTATTTCTTGGAATTGGGCTTTCCTAGTAGTATCCTAGTGTGAATAATATGGACAGAGGTGCAGGGTTGAAAAAATGAATGTGATAATTCGATCATGGAAATCAATAAGGTCATTATATTTCTAGCTAGTGCTTGTATTATGTAACCCAGGCTAGCTATGTCGATAACTTAGTTATGATACTAATATTATGACATAATATTATTTGCCTTGCGGTTTTTGCAGACACTGTTGAGTACACGATTGAAATTTATGATATAAAGTTTATCGAAAAGTATTCTAATAAATCTTTTGATAATTACTGCTGTAGCCAAAAGTAATGCGATAAGTTCAGTTTTGTGTACTCTGTGTATGATGCACTCTATTTCAATTGGTGAAAGGCTTAATCAAATACTGCTTTATCAAAGATGACTTTCAATGAACATTACTTGCCAAATATTTGCAAACTGTTTGATGAGAGTGGTCAGAAGCAGTATCTCTCAACAGATACACCATGGATGGAAGGAAGTTTCTGATGTTTACTGATGACTCTAAGTATATTGCATCTCATTTTAGTAGAAATTAGATTCCAGTGACATAACAAGAATAGAATATGAATGCTTGCCTAAAAAAGTCTTCCATTCTTGATGTTGTAAACATTCTTCGTTTTTCTAATTACATTTCTGTTTTCAATCACTTAAAGGTGTCTTGGGGAGATTGTCAAATCAGAGAAAGGTATTTTTATTTTGTAATCTATGTCATCTCGTTCTGAATTATGATTTCTATCTCCTTGGCTTTAAGAGAAATATTTCAAATGTAATTTCCCTCCAAAGAAAAGCAGATTTTTGTTTTGGTGGACCTTCCATCTCTAAGAGTCCAAAGTGACAAGCAGTCTTGTTTGCAAAATGATTGAAATCAAGATTCGAATTTGAAACACGATTTCATGAAATGACATAGCATCGTGTTTCTGTGCAATTAACAACAATACAACTTCAAGGAAACAGCGCCATCACTTCAGCCGTGTTGACATCAAAACAATACAAAGGTTGCTGGTCATTTCATACTCTTCAATCAAACACAATTGTATTTCTCAAATGAAGTCATAAGAGGTGTTGATGTTTCTATAGAAAGAATTTCCCAAATTGCAATAAGATAGCGACTCAAAAGAGATAATGACAAGATTTGAAAAGCATGTGTCTTACGTCACTACTGTGCAGGATGGGTAACACTACCTGGACCTCCCGCGCAGCATGGAGCAATCATAAAGGGTCTCATTGTGGAAAATAGAAAAATTGGTTAATTTATTGGAAAGGGTTTATGGATCATGATGATTTTTCTTGAACATATACTTATAAACAGCATTAAAAGTTCCGAAGCTTGAAAACCCTGACTATAATGTGATTTCGTATTAAACGTTTCTGTACCGAAAGTGCATTCGACAGGATTGCGTTGTTGAAGAAGATACATTATAATTTGGTGCTAATTTGGTTTGCTATTTACCTTTACTTGGGTACTTTTGATTAATCCCATAACTTTCTCGATTTTTAGTGCTATGAACAGTTACATGCTTGCGAGAAGGATGCACCTCAAAAGATGATGTGCCAGGAAGGATTTAAAGGATGTTTAAGAGATGCATAAATGCTATCAGACGATTTTTGTCGAAATTAGTAAATAAGATGACATTTATTATCTTGAGAAAAGTTGTATTAAACTCATAGCTGTATAATGAATTACATTATGAAAGTAATACAATGATTCAGTGTTTTCATTTGTCGATATTCGGCTTCTTTGCAGATTTTACTTGGACTAGAAAGCTCTAAATAGAGCCAAACACATGTATAATTTCCCTATTGGCTAATCAAACTGACGATAGTATAGGCTTACCAATTTTACACCAAGCCTTCTGAAGATAGTCTATAGTTTGATAACAAAAGGGTCCATGCACTAATTGCAATTCATTATTCTGCGAAATGCTAGACATGAGATCGATTCATGATAACAGACTGAGAGATTGTACCTCATTCTTGTATCAATAAAATTTAAGATAAAGGTATTACTAACATTTTCCACCCTAAGACGAGATTGATGCTTATTTAGTGTTCCACTGATTTTTCAGACATTTTTTAGTAACATTGCATTTGGAAATTATTGCAGTAAGCTATCAAAGTTGTCTATGTAAGCATTGTTTATAGAGGAAGATGGTTGGTAAGCCAAGAATGATAAACATGACAACTTCAATGTTGTTAATCGTAAAAAAAGCAGTCTATTGAGTTGGTAACTGTCTTTGGCAAGCTGGCAAATCAAATTGTCATCACAATTGACATCTTTAGTTATTTAAGCACAAATAACTGCAGCTTGGAAGGACGGCCTCATTTCAAATGTTCCATGAACATTGTTTTGAACATGATTTAAAAAACGAGTCTCATTTTTGAACCAACCTTTTCAAATTCATAACTGTACAGCTTTATTTGACACACAAAAGGAAAACAACAAAGTTTGAACAACGTTTCGGCTGATCAACGTCAGCTGCATTTTCAAGTGGTTTTTCATTGATAATTTTCAAATATATATAGTTAAAATTTGTGTCCCCTGAGGGTTAAACATGTTGAAATTTAATCAACATTATTCTGACGGAGATATAATGACAATTAAAACAGTATAAGCGAAGTTAATTTCATAAGGAAAGTACATTGCATTATCTTGAAATGCATTTGAATGCTTTATGTGAAAACTGTTGCTCTGATGGAATCTCCTTGAACATTTAACAACGGTTTCAACTTCTGGATTGCCATCATTTCATTTACGAGGCAATCGAATTTGTTTTTGCTCTTTTTTAGTACTTTAAATTGTTTTTCAAAATCCTCAGTTGGAAGTCCATGTTCTTGACGAATGAGGGCATCAAGGTTACTTACTCTTTCGGTGTTCGTCCATACGTTCACCTATGTGTCGGCATGTCTAGCCAACATAGTCTTTCTCATACAGACCACATTTAAAATGATAAATGACGCATTGTCGAGTAACTAAATCTGGTCTCTTCTCACCATAGTGTAACTCGTCTATGACCTTCCTACTTTTGAAAACAGCATTAAAATTTACAGTTATTTTACAATTTGGGCGATAAAACTATTTCCTTGTATTGTTGCATGATCCTTGCTCTTTAAACGGTAAAACTATACTGGCATATTCTATATTATCATTTTGTAAAACTGCATAATCAAAATCATTACTTTTCATCTAATTTAAAATATAGTGAAAAACACCGGGGAGATAGTTTAGTTTATTAAAAATGTCAAAAAGTGCTTTTTATCAAAAGTTTCTTCGGAAAACATTTTATCAAAAAGATAACGACACAAGGTTATTCAACGTTTCGGACATTTTTATTTAATGCTATCATCAGGAAAAGAATGATTTTACATTTGTAATAGTTTAAATAGCTAAATTAGTTCGGAAATACATTGTTATTAAGTTCTATAGGTTTAACATGAGAATACAATAAAGTGATATGTATTGACAGAAAATAAACAACAGAACATAGAATAC